>CAUYQU010009108.1:0-41556 GCA_963574635.1 Cheracebus regulus | reverse complement strand
CCCTGGTGTGTGATGTTCCCCTCCCTGTGTCCATGTGTTCTCACTGCTCGACACCCACTTATGAGTGAGAACATGCAGTACTTGGTTTTCTGTTCTTGTGTCAGTTTGCTGAGAATGATGTTTTCCAGATTCATCCATGTCCCTGTGAAGGACATGAACTCATCCTTTTTTATGGCAGCATAGTATTCCATGGTGTATATGTGCCACATTTTCTTTATCCAGTCTATCATCGATGGGCATTTGGGTTGGTTCCAAGTCTTTGCTATTGTAAACAGTGCCACAATGAACATAGGTGTGCATGTGTCTTTAGAACAATTTATAATCCTTTGGCTATATACCCAATAATGGGATTGTTGGGTCAAATGATATTTCTAATCATTAGCATTATTTAGAAATGCTGGCACATGGTGATAATAAAAAGCAAGCCAGCTTTTAGTCAGTTTTATTATTTAGGTTCTCTACAGAAAGTATACCCCTTAGCATCTGTACCCAGGGCAGTTACTCTACTGTCCCACCTTTGATACAACTCTATTTGTTAGTATTATTAAGATTATTATTTCTTGTAATATGAGATTTTCATCTTATTCCCTAAGTAAGCCCAAGAAACTAAATTTAAAAAAAGAAACCTGTGTAAATTTAGAAGACTGACGTTAAAAGCACAGATGTAGAATAGTGATTCTTAGCTGTAGCTGTAGGTTAGTAAAACCTGGGGATTTTTAAAAAAAATTCTGACTTCTGAGTCCTACCATCATATATTCAAATTTATAATTGGTCTGAAATAAGGCATAAGCCTTGGCATTTTCTTTTTAAAGATCCCCTAAGTATGCTAATGTGCAGCCAGTGTTGGGAACCACTGCTGAAGACTGCTTTCAAACTAGTCCAGTACATCTGAGATATATTTTAAGTTTTAAGTGTGGATGTTTGTAGAGAGGGTTAGAGGAGCATTCTGCTGGTGTGTATTAAGTGATTAAAGCTTCCTAGGGGAAGTGGCCTTTATACATGGAATACGGTAGAGCAGCAAGAGAGATTGTTAACATGGGCAGCTTCAATCCAGGTTTGCAATTGGATGGCTATGAGAAAGAAAATTTAATTGGAAGAGAAGGAGTTAACTCTTCTCTTTCAATCTGTGAGGGATTTGGAAGTCCCTGAATTGTGGGAAGGTTCTCAGATTATGTGTCAATAATCAAGGCAATGGACTCAACTAAACTATTAGTACTCTTGCGAGCTAACTCTCATCTAGAGCTCTTTCTAAAGTTGAGTGTCAGGACCATACATGTATTTAGGTCAATGATTCTCAACCTTGGATATACTTTAGGGTTACTTGGGGAGCAGTAAAAAAAATCCTAATACCTATACCCCAAACTTCATAGATTCAAAATTATTCAATCTGGAGTATTGTCCAGGGAATTGATGTCTTCTGTTTTTGTTTTGTTTTATTTAAAAAATATCTCCAGGAGGTTACCATGCACAAATAGTGTTGAGTACAACTGACTTAGGTGGATCACAAAGCCCTGCAAGGATTTTCTTCATCAAATAAAACAGTTTTTCTATGTGTTTTTCACAATATTGTCCCCCTTTCCTGCAACGTGAGGCATTATCAGTGTCAGACTTCCCTGACAATCCTACCTCGATCCTAATTCAACAGACTTTTATGCTAGTGTCATGATCTCCTCAGCATTTATCATGATTTGACATGGGTAAATATATCATAACCAACCTACTTCTCTCCATCTGTACTGATACCATTCTAGTCTCAGTCACCACTACCTCCTGGTTGATTACTGTTTCTGCCCTTTCTCCTTTTACTGTTTATGTCAATACAGCCACTGAGTGGCTTAAAGAATGTATGTCAGATCATGTCACTGCTCTGCTTAAAACTTTCCAGTGGCTTCTCACGTCATTCAGAGTAAGAGCCAAGTTACTTACTATGACCTACAAGGTCCTTTATGATCTGACTTCTCCCCTTACCTCTGAGATTCTATTTCTGTGCTCCTCACTAACACAGTTCTGGCCACACTTGCTTCCTTGCTGTTATACATCAGATAACACTCCCATCTGAGAGCCTTTGCATTTGCTGTCTTCTCTGCCTATGATGCTCTTTCCTCAGATAGACATATGCATAATTCCATCTTTTCCTATTTGTCTTTTGTTAATTCATGCCTTACTGGCAAAGCCTACCTTGATTTCCTTATTTAAAATTGCAACTCTTATGAGCCAAAGACCTTAATAAACATGTCACCAAAGGAGACATACAGATGGCAAATAAACATGAAAAGATATGCCACATCATACATCATCAGGATAAGTCAAATTAAAATAGTAATGAGATGCCACTACTATACTACCTATTAGAATGGCCAAAATCCAGAACACTGACAACACCAAATGCTGACAAGAATGTGGAGCAACAGCAACTCTCATTCATTGCCGGTAAGAATGCAAAATGGTACAGCCATTTTGGGAGAAAATTAAACATACTTTTATCATACAATTCAGTAAGTGCACTCCTTGGTATTTACCCAAAGGAACTGAAAACTTATGTCCACACAAAAACCTGCACACAGATGGTTATAGAAGCTATATTCATGATTTCCATAACTTGGAAGAAACCAAGATGTTTTTGAGTAGGTAAAGAGATAAAGTGTGGTACATCCAGATGATGGTATATTATTCAGCGCTAAAAAGAAATGAGCTGTCAAGCCATGAAAAGACAGGGAGAAACCTTAAGTACATATTACTAAATGAAGGAAGCCAATTTGAAAAGGCTACATACTGCATGACTCCAACTACAGTCAGCCCTTGATATCCACAGGCTTAGCATCTCTGGATTCAGCCCACTGTAAATGGAAACATTCAGAAAAATACAATAAAAAGAACAATAATAATAATAACACAAATATAAAATCAATACAATATAACAACTATTTAATATAGTATTTACATTGTATTAGCTATTGTAAGTAATCTAGATTATTTAAATTACATGGCAGGTTGTGTGTAGGTTATATGGAAATACTATATTGTACCATTTTATATAAGGGGCTTAAGCATCCATGGATTTTTGGTATTCTGGGGTGAGGTACTGGAACCAGTTCTCCTTAGATACCAAGGAAGGATTGTATATGATATTCTGGAAAAGGCAAACCTATGGAAATATTAAAAGCATCATTGGTTGCCAGGATTGGGGAGAGAGAAGGATAAATAGGTAGAGCACAGAGGATTTTAGGGCAGTGAAATATTCTGTATGATACTATAATGACAAAAACATGTCATCATACATTTGTCTAAACCCATGGAATGTACAACACCAAGAGTGAGCTCTAATGTAAACCATGCCCTTTGAGGTCATAATGATGTATCAATGTAAAGGTCATCAATTGGAAGGAATACATCTCTCTGATGGGGCATCTTGATAATGGGGGAGGCTATGCTTGTGTGCCAGCAGGAGATATATGGGTTATCTCTGTACTGTCCTCTCAATTTTGTTGTGAATCTAAAACTGCCATACAAAATAAGGTCTTACAAAATTACAACTCTCCATGCTTACACGACTCAACTTATCTTCTTGTCACTGCTTTATTTCTCTTCATATCACTTATCAACATCTGACATATTCATATTTGTTTATTGTTGATGGTCTATCTCTCCCCATTAGAATACAAGCCCCATGAGAATATAGAATTTTGTCTATTTTGCTCATTATGAATCTCCAGAATCTGGAAAATTACCTGCCACATAGTAGAGGATCCATCAACATTTTCTTGTTTGAATTAAAAGCCAAAGTATTGGTTTAGAATTTCACTATAAAAATATGTGGTGGGTTTTCTCATTAAGGGGAAAACAGACTAACACCAACACTTACTGAGTATCCACTAAACACTATGATATACTTTTCATATGTTCTATTATTTAATTCTCAAAACAACTCTCAAAACATTCTCTAATGGAGTAGGTATGATTGTTATGCCCACTTTACAGATGAAGAACTGAGGCACAGTAAACGTAGTGACTTTGCTCAAGGTCAAATAGCTTGATTTGTAGTGGTGATGTTAGGATTTGAATCCAAGTTTATCTGAATTCCAGGGTTGTGTAATTTCTGTAAATGACCTCCCCACCAGAACTAATTATTATTTAGTAAATAACTTATTACTAAAAGAAATAATTATTAGAAATTACTTACCAAATCAGTTCATATTTTAATGGATTTTGAGGAGAGAAAGGGGTAAGGAGGGATTCAAACACAGAAAGGAGAAGTTTCAACTTTTTTGGCTGATGAGCTTCAGGGTAGCACTTAGGGATAGCAGGCTTTGGTGGGAACAGACACCTGTGAGGAAGAGTCAGAGTTAGTGTCACCACCAAAGGAATCTTCTCCTTCACAGTTGGACTTATCATTTAGGCTTGGCATTACGGCTTCGATGGATAGCCCAGAAACAAAATACAGGCATTCCAGTCCCTCACAGGGGAGTTAAGGGACTTGCAGCTATTATAAAGGGTGAGGTAATAGATATGTTAATTTGCTTGCTTTAATCATCCTACAATGTATACATATATTAAAACATCACATTGTACCTCAGAAATATATATAATTATTGACAATTTTTGAAAAATATTATTTGTACTGTTCTTTTGCCTGCACTGGGTCTCACACATTATAGCTTACATTCCTCTCCTGCATCCTAGCTCTGTGCTTAACCTTATAAAGGGTCAAGGGCTGTGGCAATGGCTTTAACAGTTCATCATCTTTTGCCCAGTCTTGGGGTAGCAACAAGACCTGTAGAAGTCCTGAGCACTAGGTTATTCCTCCTGTTCCCCTACCATAAAAACATTAAACCTTAAAACAAGTGGATGAGGTTTTAAAGTTCTCTAATTTTCTCCCATATAAGGAAATCAATGATTTTTTCCTTTATTTATCAAACACTGATGTCTTTCAGAATGAGTTCCTCTTGGTAAGAGATCAGGTGGAGGATTCCTGATTTGTTGGTGCCTTAAGTGGTGCTTGTGTACCTTTAGGTAATCTAACACAGTGGGGGATGTGATTAAAGGGGCAAAACTCTCCATCCAAAATGATCTCCCTGCCTGCCACAGAGCTGTACATTCATGAGCTCTTCTTTGGGATAAAGCTAGGACCTCTGTTAACATTCAAATGCAGTACTGCTATATACATGACAACCCATTGCAAATAGAGAGCAAAGATCAAAGCGGCTGGAGCAAAAGGAAGGTCAAGTTTGAAGGGTTTGAAGAGAGGGGGAAAAGGTTGAAGTGTAGTTTGCTGTTAAGAAAGAGAGAACCTAGGTGAGGTGAGTAAGTGGGAACCCTTGAGTAGCCAGAGGGCAGCCTGAGTTCTCAAAAGCTGGGTACCAAAAGGAAGTAGGAGAAGAATCAAATTGACCACTTTGCTAAATATGTCCTCCCCTTGATATTGATGCAAGTGGAAGAGCCTCTGTGGCTTGGCAGCTAGTACTCCAGAGAGGGACTAAATAGGTCCTTCGTCCTGTCTCTGTATTTCTGCACCAATCTAGGAAAAGACCACAGAGGCAAAACTGTGACCTTGCAAGGAGATAAATCCAGAGTTTCAGTCACCCCACTGATTCCTGGCCCTCACCCTTGCCTGTTCTTCACACCTAACTCAGTACAAAATAGGAGTTTTCATGCTCACTGAGGTTCTTAGGGGGACAGGAGCAAAGTGCCTTGTAGAATTGGAACACACAGGTAGAGAGAGGTAGTTCCTTAGTGTGATACTATCAAATAATGAGTTAAATAAGCAAATCCCATAAAATCAGTGAAATCCCCAAAATAAATTTGAAAATATTTGGATGTCTAAATTCTCTTTTAACCAATGGCAACATTTTTGAGAACTGATTTCTTATTCTATCATTGTATAAATGCTCAATTTCGCTGGAAGTATATTCTCATCTGATCTATGTTCTACAACATTGATATTTCTCTTTTCCTTCACTCCTAAGCCTATTCAGAGTAAAGACTGCCAACTGTGTCATATTAGCAGTGGTTGTGAAATGGACTATTTTCCACTAGTGGCTAAGATGAGACCAGAATATGGGAAATAAAGGTCGTTTTAAAAATTCAATTTGCAGTACATGTGTATGAATAATTTATGTGTCCTTACTTTGTAACATAATAATTAAGGTACCATTGATTTATTATAAAAAGTTAAAGTATATTTAATGATACCACTTTATCTGTACGTTTAAAATTAAAATATAAATCAAAGGTGTTATTAAATATAATTTCATCTTACTGTATATTTCAAAGTCCATGGGTTATTTTATTCCAATGTTCCTAATCTCTTAATTCAGCTAAAAAAAGAGAAGACTCTAAGAAGTGACATGATAAATAATTTAAAGCATAACATTTTATGCCATAATCCTGACAAAATAAGTACAAGATAATGTAAAGTGGCAGAGGTTCTAAATTGCTGAAAAGGTATTAGCATTCTTTTCTGAAGTTTTGGTGCATGAAAGAGAAAGTTATGCTTATGGATGCTTTTTAATTGAAAGATTAAGAAAGATTCAAAATTGATCATTGTTCTATTGATTTGTAATGCATTTGTAGGATCACTGTTATGTCTGCAGCTTGTGACCATGACAAGAAAAAGGGAAACAAATTTTGAGTCCTGGATGTCACATAAGGAGATTGACTCAGCGGACCTGAGAATGGATGTCTGCAGTGATTCATGATGGAGCAGCAATACTAGGAAGAGGAAAAGGAAAAATATCAAGATGCAAATCCATACTTTCTTTTGTGAAATAATTTTATGTTAACCCAGCATTTTCACCAAATGTGGCTGATTATTATTTTTAGCTTATTAATGATACTGTAATAGTAGCTAGTTGGTATTTATCTCCAAGGCATTCTAAACGCTTTGCAGGCACTTCTTTATTATTCTGCACCATATCCTTGTCAGGTGACAATATTCATCACCCCCCTCCTCTCAAGACAACGGAAGAGAAAAACAGATAGCAAACAAGTAACAGATGAATAGCAGAACTAGGATTTAAAAACAACAGAAACATTTCTCAGATTTTCTGATTTCTACTCTAGTATATTCTACATGAAGTTTTGCTGCTTTGCTTCAGTGGATATGATCTAAAACCACCGGCATGCAGTGAAAATCCAACAAAGTGAAATTTTACTTTTTGAAAGTTAATTAGTGATGTTTCTGACAAGTGCGAGTTTTCTTTGGTATCTTCATAGGAAGTGAATAGCAGTTACCCAGATCCCTGAGATGTTGTCTTATATTCTAAGAAGCGCAGATTCATATTGGGGGTGGGTGTGAAGCTGGGGTTGGGGGCAGTTCTTATCACAGGCTACCCCCATTTAAATGGCTCCTGACATTTTTAAGTTAAGCTGCCCAAAGTGGGTACTTTTAGAGAGTAGGGGCTTTGAAATTGTGTTAAAAGATCTTTGTTTTTAATTTTGAGCAGATTTCAAGGCCATCTGTCCATGACATGAAGTGATAAACAAATCTACCCCTTGTGTATTTTTCTTGTTCTGTAACAATGCTTTCTAGTAAAACATGATGCTTATTGCATTAAAATATCAGCTACTGAGTATGGCTAAGGAAAATAATGTTCTGGTTAATCCTGAATTCTTGTTAATAAAAAGTCACCAGACATATGACTGTTTTCAAGTACTAACAAAGACAGCAGTACCAGATAGTTGACAGTAAATTGATTTGAAGGATACTTAAAATTTTATCCTTCAATTAGAAGGTGCTACACAATCACACAATGTTGCCACAGCATCTTAATGAAGAGTTTTCCTTGTGCCACAAATGAGCTGAAGTGACAGCTGACAGTTCAATTGCTAGAACTCTGTATAAGATGTTTGATGTAGAAACACACAGCAATAATTAATTGCCTTATGGAGAACCCTTTCTTTAAAACTGGCCCCAATTTCTAAGTGTCTTAAAAGCATTCATGTCAAAATTGGAAACCTTACCCTACAGCATTGCTGTGTGAATTCCAAGTCCAATTTAAAGCATCACTGTAGAGACATTATTGGCTTCTGATGTAGCAAAATCGTTTCTCTAAGTGTCAGGTGCTTTTTCACTCTCTGAATTGCGGCTTCTTTTTGTTCTATGATCGGGATTTTCTTTTATTATAATGCAGAGGATTTTCTTCTTTTAGTGATAAAAGCCCAAACTGCAATCAATTGATTTAGAAAGCTGTTTATAACTGATGTTACCCTTTCTAGCAAATGTGCTGATGCTTAGTGATATCTGACTTTCCATTGACAGGGCGGTTCTTGGTGATTATAAAAATAAATAAATATTGACTTCCTTTCTTTGAGGGTGACAGAGGTTTTTCAGTCTGAGGCTTAGCTTTTTCCTGCTCTCTTCAGAAACCCAAGCTGATGGAAGAGTTGCTTGCCTCTCTAAGGAATAAAGCAACGGTAAAGGGATTTAGTTGAGATATAAGTAGAAATTTTGTGACAATGTAGTAAAACATGGGAACTCATTTCATTAAATAAAGCTGTGAAATATTAGACCGGGATCTCCCCTTCACCAAGAAGTCAATCAAGGCTTGAGATGGAAGAGGGGAATGCCAGCGCAATGTTATCTCTGGTCTGTAGTTGCCTTCTGATGCCTGATCCTGTCACTTTCTCCTGTTGGGCCTGCATACAGAAATGAGGAGGATGAAGAGAGAGGACAAGGTGTCATATGCTCTGTCCTCATGACTCTGGGTTTTGAAAACAAATACCTATGAAGTTCTGTCTTTCCCAATGAGGTAAATATAATATCCTTAGCCTGACATTTGAAGCACTTCACAATTTTGCACCAATCCATTTTTTCCAGGCCTTTCTGTCATTCATCTTTTCTAGAGATGTTAGGCCACAAATCATTGTACAGTCGCCTTTTCTCCTAAAATGCACCACGACTTTCCACCACGTACATTTACTCGGACATAGACTTTTTGGAACTTCCACTATTTTTTTTTAAACTTGAATCATACTGCTCTCTTCTCCTTTACTTAGTCTCTGCCATACTAGTTTCTCTTCTCTTCTTTGTTGGATGTGCTCCTGCCTCAAGGCCTTTGCACATCCTATTAGTTCTGCTTGCAATACTTTGTCCCAGACATAGGATGGGCTTCTTCCCTCATCTTCTATAAGATCCTCCTCAAATCTCCTCAGATTTCCAGTGAGGCCTTTCTTGAACACCCTATTCAAAATTACCATCTTCCTGGCTAACTTTATATCACCTATCCTGCTTTACTTTTTTCATAAAGCTAGTTTTCATTTTCTGCTAGTATCATACCATTTGCTTATATATTACATTTCTTTTCTGTTATCCATTGCCACCAGGATTTAAGTTCCATCAGGCAGAGATTTTTGCCTATGTTCTTCACAGCACCTAGAAACAGGGTGTGACACAGTGCACTCAACAAATATTCAGTAAACGAATGAACTGATGCTATGCCCTCTGCCTGAAATTTCCCCCTCTTTACGTACATCTATCTTTTAAGCCACCTTGAGATGTCACCTCTTTCACGAAGCCTTCTCTGGTTCCTCCCAACATTGTCTTTCTCTCCTGTGACTTTCCACAACAATTTCTTCTGTTCAAAGTGAACTTACTGAATTTTCACCTGTGCTGTGATGACCCGTGAGTTTTTTCTTGCTTCTGGTAAATATTTGCTTCTTAAGGACAGGGCTTGTATTGTTATTGTATTAGTCCATTCTCACGCTGCTATGAAGAAATACCTGACACCGGTTAATTTATAAAGGAAAGAGGTTTAACTGACTCACAGTTCCACATGGCTGGGGAGGCCTCAGGAAACTTACAATCATGGTGCAAGGCAAAGGGGAAGCAAGGCATTTCGTACATGGTGGCAGGAGAGAGAGAACTCACAGGGGAAACTGCCACTTTTAAAACCATAAAATCTCGTGAGAACTCACTCACTATAACGAGAACAGCATGGGAGAACTGCCCCCATAATCAAATCACTTCCCTCCCTCAACATGTGGGGATTACAGGTCCCTCCCTTGACACATGAAGATTACAATTCAAGATGAGATTTTGGTGAGGACACAGAGCCAAATGATATCAATTTATACCCCTTTCACAACTTAATTTTAAAAGCTCATTTAAGAGTTCTACTTCGGGGATGGTAGCATGAGGAGCTCCACAGACCTACTCCCTAGTGAAGCAAATATGACTAATAAAAACTAAAGCCAAAAATAAATAAATAAATAAATAAATCTGAAAATTGTCCTAAGGGCATACAGCAAGTAAAGAAATATTTATTCAAAAAAAATCTAAAACTCAGTAAGAACAGTTAGAATCTGTGAAACTCGATTCATGACCCACTTCCTCTCTCACCCCTCACCAGCTCAACTAGATAGAAGCCTTACTCCAGGTGGGTGTGGCCAAGAAATTGGGATTCTGTTTCTCCTCAGCTCTAAATCCAGGGATGAGGTATTTTACTGGGAGGGACAAGACACCAGCATTTGTTATCTGATCCACTTTGGAGTTGAAGATGCTGAATTCCTGGTGTGTGGCTGAGAGATGGAGGGAGCCCTTCCTTTATCCAGCCCCCATTCATAGGGTAGAAACTCTACACAAGGCATAGGAAAATTAGACTACTGGAGATGCAGCCACCCTTGCGCTAAATCACTTGCAGGGCAGAGGTTCCATGCTGGGAGAGACAAGCTGAGAAGATCAGAAGCTACCACTCCTGCCCAGTGCTTGGAATATGGCTCAGAGATTTTGCTCCCATGGAGAGACAGTACATAAGAACAGAAATTTCTGAAGTTTTCTCAAAAGGAACTGACTTTATTGAAGTAGAGTGTGAGAAGTTCAAGCCTAAAGGCACTCTTTAATAAAACGATGGAGATTTTCATAGTTAACAAATAGGAGGCTGGTGCTCCTTTTAAGTAAGAACAGCAAGTGACTTCCTCATTTCCTAATGAATACCCTTTATTTCTTTTTCTTGCCTGATTTTGCAATCTACCTGTCTGACAAAGGTCTAATATCCAGAATCTACAAAGAACTAAAACAGATTTACAAGAAAGAAAAAACCCATTCAAAAGTGGGCAAAGGACAGGAACAGACACTATTCAAAAGAAGACATATATGAGGCCAACAAACATATGAAAAAATGCTCAGCATCACTGATTATTAGAGAAATGCAGATCAAAACCACATTGAGATACCATCTCATGCCAGTTAGAATGGCAATCATTAAAAAAATCTGGAGACAACAGATGCTGGAGAGGATGTGGAGAAATAGGAACACTCTTAAACACTGTTGGTGGGAGTGTAAATTAGTTCAACCACTGTGGAAGACAATGTGGCAATTCCTCAAGGACCTAGACATAGAAATTCCATTTGACCTAGCAATCCCATTACTGGGTATATATGCAATGGATTATAAATCGTTTTGTTATAAAGACACATGCACATGTATGTTTATTGCAGCACTATTTACAATAGCAAAGACCTGGAACCAACCCAGATGCCCATCGATGTTAGAATGGACAAGGAAAACGTGGCACATATACACCATGGAATACTATGCAGCCATAAAAAACGATGAGTTCATATCCTTTCTAGGGACATGGATGAATCTGGAAACCATCATTCTCAGCAAACTGACACAAGAACAGAAAATCAAACACTGCATGTTCTCACTCATAGGTGTGTTTTGAACAATGAGAACACATGGACACAGGGAAGGGAGCATCACACACAGGGGTCTATCTCGGGTGACTAGGGGAGGGACGGTGTTGGGTAGGGAGGTTGGGGAAGGATAACATGGGGTGAAATGCCAGATATAGGTGACGTGGAGATGGACCACATTGCCGTGTATGTACCTATGCAACAATCCTGCATGATCTGCACATGAACCCCAGAACCTAAAGTAAAATTAATAATAAAAAAAAAGAACAGCAAGTGAAAGCATAGTATTGCTAGTTCACTAGGGAAAATCAAGGAAAGGCACAGCTAAAAAGAATCCTCTTGGGATCAGAACAAACCTCAAAAGACTGGCTCTAAAACTCGTGCTCAAATTTAGCTGGATTAGGCTATGAAGCAATGCTGAAAACAATAGAGAAATCAGCCCCAATTAGTGGTGCATAACAGCTGTATGTGATACTAAGGCACACAGCCTAACAGAGAGCTTAGGGAAAGAGACTAAGAAAGTCCTGCTAGAATCACAATAACTCCAGGATGACTGACTGTATGCCTAAGGTGGTATCCTCTGAAAAATGACACCAAAATCTACACACTATGAGAACAACGGCTTTCATTAAAATAGCCTAGCTAAGTCACCCAACAAACAAGCAAGTAAAACAAAAAATAAGCCTCAGAGAGAGGAGAAGGGAATCAGTATCCAGAGTTACAACAATGGATTGCCTAAAATGTTCAGTTTTCAACAAAAATTACAAGATATGCAAAAAAGGACGGGAAGGTGTTACCCATATACACGAAAAATAACATCTCAGGCAACAGAAACTGCCTGGTAGATGGTTACATTTAACAGACAAGGCTTCAGAAAAGTCAAAATAAATATGTTTAAATAAATAAACTATGGTCAACAAGTAAAGGAATCTCAGTAAGATCAAAGCTGATTTTTCATCAGAAACAATGGAGGCCAGAGGCAGCAGGATGACATATTTAAAGTGTAAAAAGAAAAAAAAATCTATCAAGAATCACATATTCAACAAAACAACCTTTCAAAATGAAGGCAAAAAGAAAACATTCGAAGATGGACTAACAATGAGTTGTTGCAAGAAGAGCCACTTTATAAGAAATACTAATTGAGATTCTTTAGTATGAAAGCAAGTGACCACACAACGTAGAGTTGTGCCATGGTATCAGTGGAAGATTGGTTCCAGGACTCCCTGAGGATGCCAAAATTTGTGGATGCTCAAGTCTCCAATATAAAATGATGCAATGTTTGCATGCAAACTACCCACATCCTTCTGTATACTTTAAATCATCTCTACATTACTCCTATAGTAATACCTAATAAAATATCTGTACATCACTTCATTCACAAGGATTCAATGTAGTACTCAGAGAATGGCAAATTCAACTTTGGCTTTTTGAAACTTAGTGAAATTCTGTTTCCTCTTTCTCAAATTATTGTTATGATTATTTTCTGAGATGGGGATTTGCTCTTGCTGCCCAGGCTGAAGTGCCATGGTGGGATATCAGCTTACTGCAACTTCCGCCTCCCAGGTTCAAGTGACTATCCTGCCTCAGTCTCCCAAGTAGCTGGGATTACAGGAGCGCACCACCATGTGTGGCTAATTTTGTATTTTTAGTAGTCATGGGGTTTCACCATGTTGGCCTGGCTGGTCTGGAACCCCTGACCTCTGGTGATTCACCCACCTTGGCCTCCCAAAGTGTTGGGATTACAGGCATAAGCCACAGAGCCTGGCCTCCTCAAATATTTTAAATCTGTGGTTGGTTGAATCCACAGATGCCAAACTCATGGTTATGGAGGACTTACTCTAATGTGAATCCACATGAAAAAACAAACGTAATTATGTAATTTTGACAGACAATATACAAATATTTTCCTTTTTTAGCTTTACTGATTTAAAAAGCAATGTTACACAATCATTGTTGTTGCCTTATAACATATAGAAATGCAACATACTTTGCAATAACAACATAAATGAAGTGGGTAGGAGCAATATTGTATTAAAGTAAGAAAATGGCAGCAGATGGTAATTCAAATCCACGAGAACAATTGAAGAGATCCAGAAATGGTAAATAAGGTTAATAATACCTACTATATAACACATATATCTGCTTTCCTTTCTTCTCTCAGCTTCTTTAGAAGACATAAAATTATATACAATAATAATTATAACATGCATTATTGGGTTTATAACATAGATGTAATATGTATGACAATAATACAAAAATGGAGATGAGGAAACAGAGCTATATAGGACTAGCATTTCTATATATCACTGGAATTATGTAAATATAAATCTGAAATAGATTCTGTTAAGATGTATTTGGTAAGCCCTAGAGCAACCAGTAAGAAATAGTTCAAAAACATAATGAAAAACTCATAAAAGGAATTAAAATGTTGCACAGAAAACATTACTTAATGCAAGAGAAAGCAGTAAACAAAGAGTAGTGGAACAAAAAGACATGAGACATATAGAAAGCAAAAAATAAAATGGCAGATGTAAATCCAACTTTGTACACACACACACACACACACACACATACACTCACATTTTTGCTTCTTTCATTTTGGCCTCAGGGAAATAAGAGTATGATGAAAGTAGAAAAAAAGGAGGCCTAAATTGAAAAATTGAACTTCTTTATGTCAGTTTTCATTGCTGAAGTATATATATTATATATATATACACACACACACATATATATATATACACACACACATAAATATATATAATATATTTCATCTCTTTTTGGTAGTTGAGGAAACTAGAAGTTAGAATTATTAAGTAACTTGTTCATGGTCTTGTCTGTCTTTTTTCATCCAGTACCTGAGGAGCTTATATAAAAATTAACAAATTGTATTTTGTTTCTATTTCATTTATTTTTGATGGTCTCACTCTGTCACCAGGCTGACATGCAGTAGTGAAATCATGGATCATTGCAGCCTTGAACTCCTAGGCTCAAGCGATCCTCCTGCCTCAGCCTTTCAACTTGCTGGGACCAAAGGTGTGTGCCACCCTGCCCAGCTAATTTTTAAATTATTTTTGTACAGACTGGGTCTCACTATGTTGCCCAAGCTGGTCTTGAACTCCTGGCCTCAAGTGATCCACCTCAGCCTCCCAAAGGACTGGGATCATGGGCGTGAGCCACCACACCCAGCTAAATTGTATTTTTAAATTAATTTTAATTATTTTTGAAGAGGAAATGTACTTATATGGTTTCAGAGAAGAAAAAAGAAAGTATAAAAAGTACTCCATGAAATACCTCTTTTCTCTCTCTACCTAGTACCACCCTCTCCCCACCAGTAACTAATACGATACATTTCATGAATATTTTTCCAACCAAATACTTATTATTCTCCTCAACATTTTTTTACACAAATAGAAGCATCCTAAGCATGTTGTTCTGCAACCTGTGCTTCTATTGTAACACTACACTTTGCAGATACTTCTATATCAGTACATAGTTTCCTCATTTACTTTTCAAGTTGCATAGAATTTCATCATATGGATGTTCCATAGTTCATTTAATCAATGTCCTAATGATAGATAATTAAGTTGCTTTTTGATCAAAGGAAGCATTTGTTAAATGGAAAGTAATGGATGCACATAGTGAATATTTCTAAGTGTAAAGTGAATTGTCTTAGTTATTGGTGCAGTAATGCTTTGTAACAACCCCCTCCTCCCAACACAAGGTAAAAGTGGCACATAACAATAAATATTTATGTTTCTTGCTCACAGGTCTCTAAGTCCATTGAGGTTTAACTGAACTCATTTGGGCTTGGCATAAAGCTATGGGTTGCTTTCAGATATATACCACGTATCTCATTCTTGTTGGACCCGGAGCTACCCAGGGCTGATGGTGGATGGCAAAAGCACAAGAGACCAAGCTGCTAACATCAAGTCTGCTAATATTTCTTTGGTCAACTCTAGTGGAGTGGGAGGTACTCAAAGTCTCAAGTTAAAGAGTGTAAATATACAATTTTTAAATAGTGACAGTGTGAAGATTTAGAAACAATAATCAAATGTACCACATAATACATAATGAAACATAAATTAGCCTCTCACCCCCGCATTGCCAATCACCCCCCCCTCCAACAAACATTGTTGCCAGTTTCTTGAGTATTCACCCAGAAATACCTTTGTATATATGAATATGTATATATGTACAATTTCAATAGATGTTGTCACATTGCTCTCCAGTGTGGTTGCACTAGTGGACATTCTAGCTAACTGAATGAGAGGGTCTATTTCTTCACATGCTTGCCTATATTGTATACTATCAAATGTTTATTTTTCACCATTATGGTCTGGATTGCAGTTACCTCTCAATTTATGTATGCCCATTTGCATTGCTTAAACATGTAGTATCTATTCATGTCATTTGCCTATTTTTCTGTTGGGTTGATTTTTTTCCCAATTGGTTTGTAAGAGCCCTTTATATGTTTGTAAAAATTTCCCTTTGTTTAAGGAATTGCAGTTTCTCCCAGTTTATAGTTTGCCTTTTGACTTTGTGTATGGTGTTTTTTGTTTGGATAAATTAATTTGTATATAGTAAAACGTATCAATCTTTTTCTTTTTGGTTTATGGATTTTGAGGTTTGCTTAGAAAATTGTTCCCCACTTGAGGAAGTCTACTTCTTGAGATTCTGATTTAATAGATCTGGGACATGGTCCAAGGAATCTTTAACAAGATGCTAAACAAGTAATTTTGGCCATCACCCAGGTCTAGGAACATGGATGATACAAAATCAAGTATGTAAGTTACCTGGGATGCAGTAGACACAGAATAACTGTTTGTAGTCTGGTCTCTCCCCTTACTATACTAAGAGGCTACTTTGAGATTTACCTTGTGCAGACAGAATAAAGTTCGGCATATTTTTTGGTTACTTTTTTTTTAAGCAAAGCTATTTATCTCAATTGATAACATTAAAAAAAGTTTGACCTTACTAAATGGTTATCAGCTCTTCTCACTGTTGGTCATGAGAATATACCAAGTGCCCAAGATTTGGAAAACTATGTAAAATTCTCTTCTTAATATTATTGGGAAGATGATGAAACTAACTCTACCCTACTGGGCCATGGGAATTGATGTGTTTCTTCAGCAGCAGTAATTCCTTCATGTAACCTAGGACACTTTTGCCAAAAAGGCCATCTGTAGGTAGGGGGACTAATGACTAACCATAATTTGATCATCCTTGGTCATGAAATAGACTGGATCTAATTGCCCTAAACAGATATAACGCTGGCCTTATTCTTAGGTGTTTATCATATGACAAGATTTCATTATTAACAATTGGGATTATTTCACTCACTGCTCCTTTTCCTTTACTGGGCGAGGCAGAATTGGAAGATTTTCTTGAAAAGCCTTCTTAAATGTTAATGTGCATACAAAATTACCTGGGGATCTTGGTAAAGTGCAGATTCTGAAACAGTAGGTCTGGGGGTGGGGCCTGAGATTGCATTTCCAACAAGGTCACAAGTGCTGCTAGTTCATGGAAAACACTTTGAGAAACAAGGTACTAGACCATGAGGTCTCACCCAGAACTTTTCTAAGAGTTCACTAGTTCCTTCCTCATTTTCTTGGCATCTTATTTCTTTTTGGATTCTTTATTCTTACTTTCCTGAACTCCTTTAAGATAACTTTTAAAAACCATAAACCACGTACCCCTTCCTTACACCTTATAAAAAATTAACTCAAAATGGATTAAAGACTTAAATGTAAGACTTAAAACCATGAAAACCCTAGAAGAAAACCTAGGAAATACCATTCATGACAAAGACTTCATGAAAACACCAAAAGCAATGGAGACAAAAGCCAAAATTGACAAATGGGATTTAATTAACTAAAGAGCTTCTGCACAGCAAAAGAAATTATCATCAGAGTGAACAGGCAACCTACAGAATAGGAAAAGTTTTTGCAATCTACCCATCTGACAAAGGGCTAATATCCAGAATCTACAAAGAACTTAAACAAATTTACAAGAAAAAACCCAACCCCATCAAAAAGTGGGCAAAGGATATGAACACATACTTCTCAAAAGAAGACATTTATGCAGCCAAGGATATGAACACACACTTTTCAAAAGAAGACATTTATGCAGCCAACAAACATGAAAAAAGCTCATCTTCACTGGTTATTAGAGAAATGCAAATTAAAACCACATTAAGATACCATCTTATGCCAGTTAGAATGGTGATCATTAAAAAAATCAGGAGACAACAGATGCTGGAGAGGATGTGGAGAAATAGGAACACTTTTACACTGTTTCTGGGAGTGTAAATTAGTTCAACCATTGTGGAAGACAGTGTGGCGATTCCTCAAGGATCTAGAACTAGAAATACCATTTGACACAGCAATCCCACTACTGGGTATATACCCAAAGGATTATAAATCGTTCTATTATAAAGACACATGTACACATATATTTATTGTGTCACTGTTCACAATAGCAAAAACTTGGAATAACCTAAAAGACCATCAGTGATAGACTGGATAAAGAGAATGTGGCACATATACACCATGGAATACCATGCAACCATAAAAAAGGATGAGTTCATGTCCTTTGCAGGGACATGGATGAAGCTGGAAACCGTCATTCTCAGCAAACTGACATGAGAACAGAAAACCAAACACCACATGTTCTCACTCATAAGTGGGAGTTGATCAATGAAAACACACGGACACAAGGAGGGGAACATCACACACTGGGGCCTGTCAGGGACTGGAGGGGCTAGGGGAGGGATGGCATTAGGAAAAATACCTAATGTAGATGATGGGGTGATGGATGTAGCAAACCACCATGGCACGTGTATACCTATGTAACAAATCTGCGTGTTCTAAACAGGTACCCCAAAACTTAAAGTATAATAAAAAAAGTTAAAAAACCCCACAAACTGGACTGGTATGATTGGCCAAACAAGAATCCCTCTTTCATGAATACCAAGAGCCCCTCCCTCATCCAGAGAAAATCCACTGATGTGCCATGGTGTCTTAAGTTCCCAATTCTTAAAGTTTCTGGCAAAGGATGATGTAACCCAGGAAAGTAGAGTTAGTCATATTAGGTAGGCATTAATCAGACTAGAATACCAACCATTATCAGAAGAGAGAGTACTGAAAAAATGGTAGGTACACAAGGGAGTAAGTTTTGATAGGGTGGGAGGTACAGAACTTAATACATAAAGGCATTGGGTATTAGAGTGAAGTTGGGTCAAATTAGTTGTATGTGCCACTACACTCCAGTCTGGGTGACAGAACGAGACCCTAGGTATAGAAAGATGATGAAAGGAGAAACCAATAGGACAGGAAGGGGTTTGCTTTATATTTTAAATGTATTGTCTACTTGATGATTTGCCTAGGGATCTTATTGACTAGGATCCTGAATGAGCTCTCCTCACCTTGACTGCTGGATCCTTAACACCCCAATGTAAGTAAAGTGTCCCATGGCTCGATCAAATGGTTTCATCCATGGACAGCCTTGCTGGTCAGCTAAGGCCCAGGGCTTGGGGGCTAGCACTATGCTAAAGGCCAGACTGGAGGTGCCAGGGATCCCACCAGAAAGGAAAGACTTGACTTCCACCAAGGGACCACCCCATGTTGCTGCCATACCCAGCTGGTTGGAAGCATGTGGCAGTTGGCGTTGAGGACCACTAACAGTAAGGTAGGTGTGGAGGGGGTTGGGTAGAAGTGGTGATGAAGGTTGTACAGGGCTAGCCGGCTAGTGTAGGGAAGTTTGCATGAACTCCATAGGCAAGGAGGAAGGGAAAATAGGCTGGCTATCTCCTGAAACTGGAAACCATCATTCTCAGCAAACTGACACAAGAACAGAAAACCGAACACCGCATGTTCTCACTGATAACTGTATGTTGAACAATGAGAACACATGGACACAGGGAGGGGAACATCACACACCGGGGCCTGTTTGGAGGTGGGAGAGCTAGGGGAGGAGGAGCAGGGTGTGGGGGGATTGTGGAGGGATAATATTAGGAGAAATACCTAATATAGATGACAGGGGGATGGATGCAGCAAACCAACATGGCATATGTATACCTACGTAACAATCCTGCACGATCTGCACATGTACCCCAGAACTTAAAGTATAATTTAAAAAATCAAGCACACACACACACACACATAGAACATAAAAAAAAAAAAAAAAAACCCAAAGAATGGGCTTTTATCTGAAAACAAACTGTTAAAAAAAGAAGAAGCAGAAATGGCAGGACATTTTCTGTTTCAAAAATGCAGCCCATTTCCCACCCTCCCATGCATATAAACAACGAAAACCAGGAGGATAGCTTGGTATTGGTTCCCGCCCAAAGGACCTTTCCTTTCACACTCGTCCTCTCTAGATCCCCGACTTAACCCCAATGGCAGAAGAAGTTTTCCAGGACGGGGGTTGGGGTTTTGCTGGATTTGTCGAAAGAGATGGCCCACAGGGGAAGAGTGCATAAACTTGGCAAGAGAGGCGAGAAACGGAGAATAACCTTAATCATGCACAGGCTCCGGCCTTAAAAGTTGTGTAGAAGGTGGACCGAGGCCAAGCGGCCAAAGAAGTGGAGTGGAAAGGCGCGAGTCTGCACTGCGCACCATGTACCAAACGCTCAATTCTCCCTCCTGGGCCCTGTATCCATCTCTGGCTCACTCCCTGTGGCTAATGCAGAGCGATGGAAAAGCCTCGGGAGAACAGCTGGAGAAAGCTCATAGAAAGACAAATTAATAGGAGCTCAGCGCAGCAGCAAATGCTGGTGAACAGCGCTCAGCTGACCCGTTAAATGAGCAATCCCGTAAAATATGTTAATCAGCGCGGCGCCCGAGAGCCCATCGAAATACTCTGGGAAGACACCTGGAGCGGCAACGGGACTCTTAAACGCTGCGATCTAGGAACGCTGCTGGTCCTGGGTCATAGTCCCTCTACCCCGTGTCGCTTAAAAAGAGGGGTTCTTGGGTTGCATGGCTTTGGAGAGCAGGTGGTCAGATGCGTGGTTGGCGAGCCCCTGGAGCATGGCAGAATGATTGAGAACAGGATTCTAGCTCAAGGCCATTACCGCAGCCCAGGACATTACCTGCCTGCCCCATGATTGGCGGGGCTGGAGAACCCTGAGACTTAAGGATCTTATAGGTGGGAGGGGTGGAAAAGAAAAGTTCTCTCCGGTCCCGTAAAGCTCTAATCTTAAGAAAAACTAGGAGGCTTGCGTCTTTAAAAGCAAGTTCCAGTCAGCAGGGAATCAAGCAGGTGAACTCCTGACTGAACTAGATACCTGTTCAGTGGCTGGAACTGTAGACCAGGAGAGCTGAAAAACTTTTAGTGACTTTCCATACCTGCACTCATCTGAGCGCTCGCTCCAATCCTGTACGCCGGCCTACTCTGGTACGGACGCTAGACGGCGCTGCCGGGACACGCTTTCATTCTCCCGAGAAAGGTAAAAGAGAAGCTTTATTTTTTTTTTTTTAAACCAGGGGATGGGGGACTTGGGGTTGGCATCCTTTCTCAATCTGCCTCTCCTCCCCGGGCTCCCAAATCTAAAGGGGTGTGGAAGAGGAGGAGGAGCAGAAGCAGCTCTTTTCGTGACGCGCCAGAGCGCTTCTCTCTAATTCCCACCTCCTCCCGGGTGTAATCAGTCAGCCAGGAGATACCAAACTGTTAGCGACGAAAACGCAGCTCTCGGTGACTTCCACTACACTCCCACTTCCAATCCAGGCATATTTTGAAGGCGGCAGCAGCGGTGGCAGGATGTGAGGCGAGCCTGGGGCTCACTTTCCAGGAGCCCCTCCCTCTTTGGAGCTAAGGGAGACTGGTGGGCTTTTGCGCTCTGGCTGTAGGGTTCCCGAGAAAGACTGGAGCAGGGAACAGGAGGGAGGGAGGTAGGCAGGCAGAGTTTCCATCTGTAGCCTAAGGCTCCGTCAGGGCAACAGGGCAGCTGGTGTTTCGCTCCTTCTGGAGTGTGTGTGTGTACCTCGCAAGGGGCGCGAGGGCCACAGGCTGAGGCGCCCGCGTCCCGGCGTGCACCGCTCGGCCGAGGCAAGGTGGTGTTGGAGCAAGGCTGCTCCGAAGCGAAGTCGCTCAAAAGGAAGCGTCTGGGAGGCAGGCGACTTAGGAGAGTCTAGTCACTGAGAGAGAGGCAGCACCTGCCATTCTAACTACGGAGCTGAGTGATTTAGAAACCCTCCTTAACCTCTCCCTTTCCAGCTCTCCGCAAAGTCCACAGAAGCTCTACTGAACTCTAGAAATTTTCCCTGGCCGGGGGGAAGTTTCCTGGCATTGTCTGTGGTTAAGACAGGGAGTAGCGAAAACAGGCAGGGCTGTACTGTCGGCTGCTTGGGGAGACGCGTTCTTCCTCGCGCCCCCTCCAGCACCGCTAGTTGTTGGGCAGCCACTCGGACTACCTGTGAAGTCCGAGCCCGCGCTCTTCGGAACCCGGCTTGCCATCTCGTCCTGGACATGGAACTACGCGTCTGAGAGCTGCTGGACGTTTTGCTGGCTGTTTTGCAAGACTCAGGTAATGCCCGCTCGCAGAGCTGGAGAGTTGACTGGCAAGGGCCGGGGAGAACGCGCAGCGCTCTCAGGTGGCAGCAAGGCAGGCCGCAGCCAACCGAGGCTGTATCTCTCCTGCAGCTCTGGTCTCCGCGCCTGGAAACTTGCCTATTTGCTTTCTCTTCCTTTAGTCTTCCCAGAAAGTTTAGGGAATAGAGCTCCCAGGGCCAGGGGCTCTTCGGAGGAGTGTCCGCTGTCCATTGGGTGCCCGCGAGTCCGTGCGTTGCGTTTTCGCGGCGGGATCTTCTTTCTGTGGCTGGGGCGCGGGCTCTGCAGCCTGGAAGGCAGTTTCCAGCTAGGCGCTTCTGACTGCCCACATTTCTGCCCGCAGCTGAGAGAGCAACCGAAGCTGGGAAGAGGCTCAAGGCGGCTCCTGGCTGGAGCAGCAAGGGGTTCCCCAGCAATGCGCTGCCGCTCCTGGGGATTCCCACCAAGCACTACACAGGGGAGATCACTGGATATCTGGGGCCATCTCTGTGCTCCTACCCTGAGAGCCTGAAGGTACTTCCCTGCGGTTCCCGAGACTCCCCCTTTCTTCTTCCTGCAGGAATCCCCAATACCCCATTGAGTGGGTTTCCCAGGTTCCCACTGCTGCTCAGGCATGACATCTGCCCGCACCACGTTGCGCTTCAGACTCCTTGTGAAGGAACCCTGGAGTGGGAAAGTAGGGATAGCCACTCACGAGTGGCTCGCCTTTCCTCTCTGGGCCTGGTATTGGAGCAAACAGCTTGATCTGTCACTATCAGACGTTTAAGAAAAATGCTTTGGCAAGGAGACCTTGGCAAGGGAAATATGTGTTATAACAAGTCTCTGCTTCAGGGGTTTCTTCTGGTCCCTGCAGCCATCCCCTCGCCATCTGTGCCACCCAAGGACTTAGGGAGAGACATTAGTAAACAAGTATTTAAGGTTTTCTCCTTGCCACCCACAAAACTTGTGACTGCACAGAAGTGCTGGAAAAGTACTTCTCAGCTGAAAGCTACTCTAGAGCCTACCACGGGTGTTCTTTTTTTTTTTCTTTTTTAAGGGGGAGTCTATTTAGGAGTATCTTGTCCTGGAATGAGGAAACAGGACCCGCCCATCACCACTACATTCAGTCGTCTCTTGTGTAGACTTCCAAGAAGGAATCCTTTCTTTTCCTGGCCAGGGGAACCAAGCTGTAGATTATTTAGATTATTAAACATGCGGCACAGCTGGGAACAGACAGAAGGAAGTAGGAGAGAGGGAGGAAATGGCATGTCTTTGAGCCTGCAAGTTCAGCGGGCTGGGCTTCCTACGGCTCAGGAAGACTACTTCAGTTACAGAGCCCCTGGGAAGGAAGGAGTTAAGTTTTCAGGCCAAGTGTCTGGGACTGGGGTCCATTTTCCTACTGACATACTCACCTCTCACCCTACGGTGGCTGACCCAAGGTGTTGGCTCATCTCTGAGCCGCCCGCCCGTTAAGGTGTGAACTCTCTTAATTTGCCTCCGCCCTGGGCTAGACAGCCCACAATTACCCTCCATTGAAGCAGATGATTTGGGGGTAGTAGTTTGCATGCATTGTTGTACCACTGGGCTCTTGGCCGGCAGGGTCTTGTATATTTAGGCTTCCACCCCTTCTTGCTGCACAGATCGCGCTCTTCTCCATGCTTCCGGCTTCCACAAAGATAGAAATTGGGCAACTACCCTGGGACCTAGGGAGGGTGAAATTCCCAAGTATTCCTGAGCCCAGGCTTCAGCATAAGTACCTATCTTCGCCACTTGCATCCCTTCTATTCCTCTCCTCCGCGGAGCAACCGCTCCTGTAAGACTAGAACAGTTGCACCGCGCAGCTGCTGGACCCAATGTGGCAATTCCAGTTTTGAGCCACCTGCTTAGAGTTAGCTCTCCAATTTGAGGGCCGCCCTGGGGGAAACAGCCCTCAAGTACCTCTGTGGAAGCAGGTGGTTTAAATAGCGTTTAAATGTGGATAAAGGGCTGCGGCATCAAAGGCTCCTGGTTTGGCCACTCTAACCCCAGCTGGTCCGGAGGGGTAAGTTGCGACCAAAGCTGCCTCAGTGACAGAAAGCCGCGGCCCCTTCTTCTTCTGCCTTATAGGCCAAGGCCAAACCGTTAGAGCAGAAGGATTGAGGATTTAAATCGGGCTTTGTGGAATACCCTCTGCTGCCCTCTCTGATATCTGGCCAGTTTGTCAGGTTGAGCAATCCGGCCATTTTTAGTTTCTGCAGGGCTTCTACCACTATGACCTCTCTGTGCAAATGCTAAAGGCACTGGTCAGGGGTGGTGGATATCAGGATGCCATGGGACTGGCATTTACAGGTAAAATCGAGTCTGAATCTTGGTTTACTCATTTATTTTCTGAGAAATAGTTCCTCAATGGTGTAGAACATTCTTGTTTGCCAGTAACTGGCAATAGAGTCCATACATGCATATGCTGCTTACTAGGGTGAACTGACGGTTAGGTAACCTGGGGAACAGCCCCTCATAACCACCTGGAACATATCTCCATAGCTGCAAAGCCCACTGAAATTTTATTTAGCTTTAAAAAGGCATACTCTAAAGAATCTGACCACATAAAAATGAATTATGAAGTGACTATTCCAGTTTTGTTTAAAACAGTAAACTTCACTTTATCAAATACATTGGATTCCATAGTTTATTGAAGTGGCTCAGTGCAAAACATTTGCTATTTGGGAAGAAGGGGAAAGACTGGAAAGATGAAATGAGGTAAAATATGGTTGAAATGATCATATACCTTGGTAAAACAGAATTTTGTGTTCACATCTGTGCCTTAAATAAAATCATCACTGTGCAATGTGATGGCCTGAGTAGATTCTGTGACAGGTTGTAGTACTATGATGAAACCAAAGGGGAACATACATTTATCCTTTGTATTTGGAAATTTCCTGTAACTGCAGCAGTAATGATTACAGCTGGGATTGTTGGAAGATAAATGTACTCACTGCTTTCTTCATTTGAGAAGTACCATAACTGTTACTCTTTGAGTGAAAGTGCACTGTAATCAAGTGGAAGAGATAAAAAGTACCAAGTTTGAGGTCTTCACTAATAATATATAAAATAAAAATCATTGCCAAACCTCAAGGTGTGGACTAACAGGATTTTTTCAGGGCTGGTTTCCAGCTGTAGCCAGAAACTCACAACTTTTAATCTCTGAGAACCGCCCCTTGATCCTAGGTCAGGGAGCTCTGATTGCAGCCAACTTGGTAGAGAAAGATAAATGTAGAATATGCAATAGTGCTTTAATTATCCTGAGCTAGGACTTGAAAATAAGTCTGTCATTAGGTTTAGACTTGGAGCTGCAAGTGCCATGGAATTTGCCAAAATAAAATGTGTCTGTCCAGGCTGGGCATGGTGGTTCACATCTGTAATCCCAGCACTTTGGGAGGCCGAGGCAGGAGGATCACTTGAGCCCAGGAGTTTGAGATCAGTCTGGGCAACACAGTGAGACCCCAAAATGTGTCTAATGTAAGCCCTGATGCAAAGATGTAACACGTGGATCCATCTGGCCAAAGCTACCCCTTTTTGGGCTCGTTCACTTTGAACTGGCTCCTAATGAGATCAGAGGCACTAGAGTGAGTCCACTGTAAGCCAGTTTCTTTTGGGCCTCCCCAGCCACAGACATGGTTCCGAACCATGTCTGAAGCTATCTAAATGATGTGAATAACATATTCTCTGTGCCAAGGAGCCTAGATTTAGTAGCTGCCCTGCTTAATTTTTCCCATTAATCTCACAGCTTCGTGTAGCTATACCTTGGCTTCTCTCTTGAATTTAAAATTGCTTTTTACCTGGTTTGCTTTATTTCTCTATTTGGGTGTTCTGTTGGCATGAAAATGTATTCAAACACTGATTTGACATTTTCCCCCAGCAAACTTTTGTTTTTTGTCTTTCTTTTAATAAGGTCCTCATTCTCTAACCCTAGCACTTCTGATCTCATTCATCTGTGACTGCTCCTACGTACCTCATCCATCACTACCTTGTGCATCCTGTCTTTTATTAAATGCCCTAAATTCTGTCTCTGGAATAGGTTTTCTCCTTTGCATTTGTACTGCTACCGCTTGCAGTTAGGTCTTCTAGATTCTTGATCTGGTCTGCTACAAAAGCCTTTTCTTGCTGTCTTTGATCTGCTCTCCAATTCAGTATATCCTACATGTTAAGATTAATCTTCCTGTAGCTCATTCAGTTCTTCATTTAAAAGTGTTAGATACTTAGTAGTTGTTAAGTAATACAGATTGTTATTGAATCTAAAAAAATTTCTAACCATTTGAGTTGGCTGATATATTAAAGAAGTTGCATTGTAACCTTAGGAAGTGATAATGGTTTGGCTGTGTCCCCACCAAAATCTGACCTTGAATTGTAATTATTTCCACGTGTCAACGGCGGGGCCAGGTGGAGATAACTGAATCATGGGCGTGGTTCCCCCCTACTGTTCTTGTGGTAGTGAATAAGTCTCACAAGATCTGATGGTTTTATAAATGGGAATTCTGCACAAGCTCTCTTGGCTGCTACCACGTAAGACATGCCTTTGCTTCTCCTTTGCCTTCTACCATGATTGTGAGGCCTCCTCAGCCATGTGGAACGGTGAGTCCATTAAGCCTCTTTCTTTTATTAATTACCCAGTCTTGGGTATGTCTTTATTAGCAGTGTGAGAACACACTAATAAAGGAAGTTCTCTACCATTGCAGTTGAGTACACAACATGGCCAACCATTTGGTGGGAGCTCAAACATCATATTTGAGACATTTGTTTCTATTAACCCAGAAAGTCCATTATCAACCTTTCAACATCCAGGTACTCAAATAATGTGTTGTTTCCTATCAATTTACCTGCTGAAATTATACCTTTTAAACATTTTTTCTGCCTTAATTAGACAAGGATAAAACCTCATAAGATAGGGGCAGATGCCACATATCTTGGCATGAGCTTGCCCTGCTCCCTAGTTCTCTATAGATTTACAGCTGTTAGTGCCACAATTTGTACAGGGAATGGTCTTGTCAGATCCAAACATAAAGCTGACTTTTCCCCCCATACACCATCCGTTTTCTAACACTCAGCATCTATGTCACCATATTTCCATTTAAGGGGATGTTTAGAACTACCAGCTCTCCTGGTTCTTGAACCAAACTTGGAATGAGAAAGGTCACATCCTCATCTGGGGAAAGAAAACCAGATCGAGCCCAGATGTCCTTTGGTGAAATATCTACTTTAAGCTTCCTAGGAAATGTAGAAGTCCATTTCCCTAATGTCTATTTCCTAGGTCTTATTTAGTGCCTCCCGTAATAATGGGTAGTTGTGACACAGAATTTAGACTAAGGATTACAACCACAAACAACGATAGCTAACATTTAGTGGAGACTAATTATATTCTGGGTTCTATCCCAAGCACAGCTTTATATGTATTAACTCATTTCATATTCATAATCTATTTTACTGGGAGGTAGGTGGTATTTTTAATTATAATTTTTAGATGAGGAAACTGAGACACAGAGTTCAGTAATTTGCCTAAAGTCACACAGCTATTGAAATGGCTGTTCTGGGGTGAGAACCCAGCCAGGCTCACTCTAAAACCCATTCATTTAAATGTGGCACAAATATATATATATATATATATATATATATATATATATATACTAAAAGGAGCAACAGATACTATTTAGTTCAGTTATATAGCTTTCAAATTTTCTACAATTAGGATATGTAGAATTCTATGATCACAAACATCCATAATATTAAAAATTAAAGCTTCAGATTGAGTCACAGACATAGCCCTCCCAACTATTCAATTTTGTCTTTATGTTCTTTTTTAAAAAAAGTATCCTAAGGCATTGTACCATAGCATATGTCATTTAAAAAGCCTACTTAATATTTGGAGGTGATAACTGCAGTCTGTTGACCAAAGATAATTGCATTTTGCAACCAGAAGGAATTATGAGGTAAATTCCCTGAAATTTTTGCTCTGGAGTCTAAAATATATGGTTATTTCCAAATTGAACCTAATAACTGCTTTATGATATCATTTCCTTTGTTATCCAGCCTAAACTTTGTAGTATTCTCCTCTTGCTAATATCTTCATCTGATTCTAGACTCATTATTTTGTCACTAAAGTTGCCTGGAACACCTCCCTGTCCATTCTCGGATCAATCTAACCACCACTTTCTCTGTTCCAATAACTCTATGGCTGAACTCTAGAGAATCTCATACATGTGCCAGAAACCGTGCATGGTCTAAAACCTCATTTGGGCCCTGCAGAGGTGCTAGGGCAACTTTTTACGTGTAAGTATTCAGCTTTCTTTCCTATCTGTTTCCCATGGTAGTTATTTCAAACACCCACTGCTCATCTCAGGCTACATTCTTCCATTCGGGCAGTTGCTTTTGCCTTTGACTTCACTTTCACACTTGACATTGTAACTCCATTCATTCTCTCCCATCCTCCCCTTCCTTCCCATACTCACTCAATTCCCTAGTGTTTTGTTCAAAGTGAATAATTCTACTGATCCTGTATTTAGGAGTCATGTCCTCAGTTATCCTCTGTTTTCTCTGGGAAGTAGCAGCAGTTGGGAAGGAAGTTTGAATAGCCAATTGGAGCATTGGAGCTTGGGGGAAAGAGGTCAATAATAAGTGTAGAAGGAGGCCGGGTATGGTGGCTCACGCCTGTAATCCCAGCACTTTGGGAGGCTGAGGCGGGAGTATCACCTGAGATTGGGAGTTCGAGACCAGCCTGACCAACATGGAGAAACCCTGTCTCTACTAAAAATACAAAAAATTAGCGGGGCATGGTGGCACGTGCCTGTAATTCCAGCTACTCAAGAGGCTGAGGCAGGAGAATGGCTTGAACTTGGGAGGCAGAGGTTGCGGTGAGCTGAGATCGTGCCATTTCACTCCAGCCTGGGTAACAAAGCAAAACTCCAGCTCAAAAAAATAAAATAAAATAAATGCAGAAGGATATTTAGGTGAAAGTGAGAGTTGAAGATCATGAATTAATAAGTGATAGTCTACACTGTTGTGCAGTTTTTTCAAGCTCTGCTCAGGTGTAAGAATGGAGGGAGTGGACAGTTGAGTAGATCTAGAGCTGAGTTTTGCCAGGATTCATCACATGCACAATAGAATGAGAAGTTGAAGATATTAGTACAAGTTGTGGAAATGTGGATAATAAATTGAAACTGTATAGGTAAGGAAAACTGATAAGTAAGGTTAAAAAAGGGTGGTGAGGTGGGAAGAAAGCACAAGGATGGTCAGGGTCTGTATGAGGAGGACACAAGAGCAGGGTGATAATGCAGCCCAACAGTGGGTAGGGCTTATGTGAGGAGGGCATCTGAGGGATGTAAGCCTTTCAGGGGTCAGGACCCATACAGGGTGTAGTAGCAGTCTGGCAAGGCCAGACACTTGACGATATGCTGGGAGAATGAGCAAATAAATATATTAAGAGTAGTAGGAGTGGGCTTCTCACTGTCATGGAAGGCAGTTACAAATATGGAAAGGGGGAGGCTAGAAGGGACCCTGTGGTTTTGAATTAGAAATATCAGAATCACTCATAGCTATCTCTGTCTCCATCTATGTATATATTTATGTCTCTATCTGTCTATGTAAATGATTATATATCTCATACATATGTGTATTTCCTAACTTTGTCCGCTGAGAGGACTAGGAACAGCAATACATTAGTAGCAATAACATAACAAACACCCACATTTTAGTTTCTCAATACTAATCTTTACTAAAAGTAATCACAGCTCTTTGAGAAATTACTTATCTCAGGCCTGGGGCAGAGAAGCAAAAAAGATGAGGCTGGGCACATCTTGTGCTGCCAGAAAGTAAGACGTGCTCACAGAATGATAGGGACATGTGAAAAGACAGAGTTTGAAGTGGCTCCTACTAGCGCTACCTGGAAGAATGATAGGTGACCTCTCCAAGAACAGATAGAATGGTAAAGCTGAATTGCATGAGCTTCAAAGAGGCAGAAGTTTTTACATGAAGGCAGAGGTAGAAGTGGCAGTGTGAAGACATCTTACGCATTTCCTGATCTTGAGCTGAATCTATCAGAGAGGGCAGAAGGGGGTTCTTTTAATGTAGAATCAGTCCCAAGGCAGAGATTATGTGCAGAATGGTGGAAAGGGATCTTGAGGGAAACACAGAGGGGATCCAGCACAGTAGGAAAGAGATACAGGCAACAGGGAATACAATAAAGAAAAGAGGTGAAGAGAAACTCTAGCATTTCGGTTGTGCAACTAGGTCAAGGGAGCAACTCATTCAGATTTTCAGCAGGAAGAGAGAGGGTTCCAGAAGGGATGTTCCAGGAAAATTATTTTAATGAGTTTTTAATGATCTATTGGAAAGTTTGGGGGCACATGGTTATAGAGATAGAAAAACGAGTCATGCGAAAATGAGACAATTCCCATAATATATTCTCATTGTAACTGCAGGAAAAACAAAAATACAAGAAAGGAAATGAAATCATAATGTACTATTTGACTCACAACTGAATATTCATCATAATGTAAAATTGTGACATAGCTATATTTGAAGAATTGAGGGAGAACAACTGGTCATTATCTTCTGTATTAGGAACTCAATAGATAATATGTAAAACTGACTAATTAGGAAGCAGAAAAATGAACATATTATTTATAAATGTGGAGATACATAATAGGTGAAATAGCTTAAGTTGAAAGTTGTCTTTAAGAAAAAGGACTTGAGGTAGGGGGAGAGAACTGCTGTTTTATATGTATTATAGAATTGTGTAACTATTCCTATGTTAAAGATACATTTCAAAAAGTTAAGGTGCAGAGAAATCAAAGACCTAAAAATAGAAATGCCATTCAACTAAGCAATCCCATTACTGGGTACATACCCAAAAGAATATAAATCATTCTATCATAAAGACATGCATATGTACATTCACTGCAGCACTATTCACAATAGCAAAGACATGGAATCAATCTAAATGCCCATCAGTGGAAGACTGGATAAAGAAAACATAGTACGTATATACCATGGAATACTATGCAGCTATAAAAGAGAATGAAATCATACCCTTTGCAGGAACACGAATGGATCTGGAGGCCATTATCCTAAGTGAATTAATACAAACTAATGTAGAAAGAGAAAATCAAATACCACATGTTCCAACTTATAAGTGGGAGCTAAACAATGAAACACATGGACACAAAGTGACCAACACCCACTGGGGCCTACTTGAGGGTGGAGGGTAGGAGAGGATCAGAAAATATACTTATTGGGCACTAGCCTAAGTACCTGGGTGACAAAATAATTTGTATAGCGGACCCCTGTAACATGTAGTTTACCTATATAAAAAACCTGCACACATACCCCTGAACCTAAAATAAAAGTTAAAGAAAATTAGGGCAGAGTAAAAGGAGGAGTACTATTTTAAAGACAGAACAATCTACAGGGGAGATTTGAAGCAGGGAGCCAAAGGAACAAAAGGAAAAATTATGCATGTCAAAATCTGTTTTAGTCACTTTTCTCAAACTAGGACTCAGTCTGTGCTGCTCTCAGCACCATTTATATTAGAATCGTCCTCACCCCCACACAAACATCCTTTGATGTGCAGGACTCCTAATTAATTGCCCAAATTACCTGGCTCTACTCTTCTGCCACAGTTTCAGTTATATTCTGTAGCACTTAGAGCCACAAAATACTAAGAGGAAAACAAAGGAAAACATGTTTATATCACCTCTAACTATATTCAAGATTGATGTATTGGTTAAACCTCCCTGTCACTTCGATTGTGAAAGGTTATCCTGCCATTGGTCCATTGTATTATTTTCTTCCCCCACCACTTTCTGGCTTCTCACATTGAATATACTCACTGCCATCCTTCTCCCACTATGTCATCTTCTATATACAGCTTTTACATTTGAACAGCTATTCATTTTATAGACATTACAAGTAAAATACATGGCCCTGCAAAGAATATTACAGTTGTACTTCGGGCATGCCTACTTTACAATGTCAACAAGAGGGATCCATTAATTCATACTTTTGTGCTTGATAGGGGAACCATATAATATTCTACACATATTTAGTTCTCCAGAATGTAGCTTAATCAATATGGCACCTCAGGCATCCTGAAATACTGAAGGCAACATAAAAGTAAGATTGTCAGGCTAAGAAATTTTATGTCTGCTCATGGGGGTTTAACTGCTTTGGAGGCTGCAAAAAGTATATATATTTAGAAGATTATAGTAAAGTCAATGATAGGAAAGAGTCAAACTGATGAGTATAAAAGGTACTGAGGGAGAGAGAAGTCTGTATTTAGGACCCTAAGGCAGAAACTTCCAGGTTCTAATCCTTACCTGCTAACCTTGAGCACTGTAGCAGTTTCAATAATATTTTCTATCTCAAAGTGTCATTAGACATTTATAAAGGGAATGCCTCATGTAAGAAAACCTGCAGTACCACCTTGAGCCAACCACTGACCTCTGTGCCTGAGTTTTGGCACCTGTCAAGTGAGATGGGCAGTTGAACTATCTGCCTTTAGGTGCCTTTGAGTCCTGTGGTTCTATGATTTTAGGACCATGCTCTGCTTAACTCAAAGAGCTTTTCTGAGTCTCAAATGAAATATTTGATATGCAAGTGCCATAAAAGTTTCAAGTGCTATATGAATGAATGTAAAAATGTGTTAAATTATGCATCTCTAAATATAACCAACAACTTGCACATGCTCTCCCAAACAAAGCAAATGGGCTTCTGGGCTTTGATTTTCAATTAGTCTCAAAACATATGATTTTACTTTGTTCCAATTTTCAGAAGCAAAAGAAGCAAAAGATTCAAATTATGATCTTTATTAAGAAGGTACTAAGCCACTTAGGAATGCTGGGCACATTTTGTGGCTCGGCCAGTTTTCACTGTTGTGTGGGTCTCCCATATAGCTTTTGCTGTGAAGACTATTAAAAATATAGGAAAGTTAAAACTGAGCAGAATTAGATTAAATTTCAATCTATATTCTGCAAGGATTTTTATTTGTGTGTGCATACTTTTCTATGTGCTTCTAATCTCTTCACATGGTTTATAGACAAGCTATTAGTTAACAGGTTCTGGCACGTGATTAATATTTAGATGTTTGAAAATTCATGTGGCGCATGCCTATGTCTATGGAGCAAGGTGCTTAATCTGCACATTCACCTCAGGAACATTGAGGATGGAACGCCAAACCCAGAATTCTCTTTTGCATGAAGGGTGCTAGGTAGGACCTTTCTGGGTCCCCAAGGGAGACACTGAAGATCTTTTTTCATTAAATAAACCCCATTATGAACTCATTAGGCTTCATATTCTATACTACTAGCTGGGAATATAATGATTTAAAAAATTGCCCCTTTCTTAAAAGTTCATGCATCATGCATTCTAAAAGCGAGACACAATGGTCAACTCCCGTGACACGAAAATTTAGATACCAGAATAAAGAATGGAAGGTAAAAATTGCCCAAACTCTTCCTGGGGTGGTGGTCATGAGGATCGGCCCCTGAGAAGACAGAGAACTTAGAGAATATCCTTGACCTTTTTATTTAATCCCAACTGTAACACTTTCTGCCTAAATACTGCTGCATTAGAAGCACTTTATTGTAAAGTCCCTTTCCAGGCATGTGCACTCCACTGCTATGTACACAACTACAAAAACAGGCAAGGCCAACAACAGTCACGTCAGCTGCTGTGGTTTGTTACTGGACAGAAATGCTTGAATATAATTAAAGCAAATACAACAAAGGTTTACATACCACAGAGTAACAAATTGCTTCAGAGTACCCAACTAGCAAACAGGATGTGCACACCTCAGGCCCACCTGAAATGGAGAGCAAAGAGTAATGTAAAGTGTGTATGCATGAAAAAGAGACTGCTAAAACTGGCATTAGGCTGATTTTCCATTTATATTAAGTCTGGTATACTTTCTTTTAACTTGGTGAACACAACTGTACAACTTTTTCTTTTTTTTTTTTTTTCCCGAGATGGAGTGTCACTCTGTTACTCAGGCTGTAGTGCAGTGGTGTGATCTTGGCTTACTGCAGCCTCCACCTCTGGGTTCAAGTGATTCTCCTGCCTCAGCCTCCCAAGTAGCTGAGATAACAAGCATTTGCCACCATGCCAGGCTAATTTTTGTATTTTTAGTAGAGTCGGGGTTTCGCCATGTTGGCCAGGCTGGTCTCGAACTCCTGACCTCAGGTGTTCGGCCTGCCTCAGCCTCCCAAAGTGCTGAGATTACAGGTGTTAGCCACCATGCTCAGCCCAGCTTTTTCTTTTGGATAGACATACATATGCACATATATCATCACTATTGAGGTATAATGTGCATACTATGAATTTATCCATTTAAGGTGTATAATTCAATATTTTTTAGTATATTCACAGAGTCATGCAACCACCATGACAATCAGTTTTAGATATTTTTAATCATCTCAAAAAGGAACCCAATACCAATTAGCAGTTAATCCCCATTTACCCAACATTATGCCTCAAGCCCACCCTTAGGCAACCATTAATCAACTTATTGCCTTTATGGATTTGCCTCTTCTAAGCAATTCATATAAATGGAATCATACATTACGTGGCATTTCATGTCTAGCTTCCTTCACTCTAGCATAATGTTTTCAAAGCTCACCCATTTTGTAGTTGGTGTATGTTATTCCTTTTTAATTAACAGATAAAATTTTGTGATATGTATATATCACAATTTACCATTCAGTTGGTAGACATTTAGGTTGTTTCCACCTTTTTTGATATTATGAGTATCTTACAGCTTCTTACATCAGTTTCTAATGAGCATGCATGTCACTAAGCACTGATCCATATATTAAAAGATACTATTCTTTGTAAGCTGGCCGTTCCCCAATTCATTGCCAAATCACCAAAATCAATGAAACATATATGGAATACTAGAAAATATGTATAGGCAGATAATAGGCACTTAATGTTTGCTGACTCAGTGAATTGATGGATGAGAAAAATCATTCCTTCAACTCTAAGTCTCCTTTCAATCACATCCCTACCAGCGCCACCTGGATATTATGTTAGAGCTGGAATGAACATGGAGTCCAGCGTTTCTCAAAGTGTAGGTCAAGAACCGCTTGTGTCAGATCCACCAGGGGAGCTTGTTAAAAATACCTATTTCTGTACCCCAACCCCAGAGAATCTGATTCAATAAATCTCAGAGTGAGGCCATAGGAAGCTGCCTTTGTAACAAGCACTCCAGGCAATACAAATGCATGTTAGAGTTTGAGAATCATTGATTTAGTCCGACGTCCCTACTCTATAGGAGAAGAGGTTTATGACTTGGGCGGGGAAGGGACATGCTCAAGGTTACAGGGCACAGTAGAGATAAAACAACAGGGAATTGAGGTTATGAATCCTGACATAGCACTTTCCATTACCTTGGGTACTCTTCTTTATCGCATCTCCATTTCCCTCTGAATACATGCCTCCCTCACAGACTTGCTCCGTAAGTGTCAATGTCTGACATGTCCTAAGTGCTCAATAAATAGTTATTATTTTTTTTAAACTTAGTCCCGTGTGAACTGAATGACTAAAGGATCTCCTTTTGGGGCAGTGTTTGCTAAAAGTATAAAGTAACAAATATAAGGCCTAAGAAAAGAATACCAGACCCAGTAGGGAGGTCTCAGTGGTTCCTGACCCAAATGTTGAAAAGTTCCTAAGTGAAAAACTATTCAACCATGGGCTTTTGGTGGCCAAAGAAGCTGTATAGTGACATTTCCTATCCAAGGTCCTGAAACCACTCTATACACCCACTGTGATCTATTTAAAGGAGCCAGGTCTTTTTAGAAAACAGTTTCTGCCAAGTTTTCTATCAGAGGAAAATCATAAAGTAGGTGAGCTACAGCCATGACTAAAAGGTAGTGGAAATTTTTCTAAGTGAAAGTTGTTATGCCTATCAAAAAGATAGACTCAGTAAAAACCTATTACTGTGGAGCAGAGGAAAAAATCATGGGAGCGATTTTAATTTTTTTTCTTTTATAGTTTTTCAAATTACAAAAGTAGTGATTCGTTGAACTGAATCAAACAACACAGGAGTGAATAAAGAAAAATTCAATTTTCTTTTCCTTCTGGTCTTCCCCCCTAAAATGGATTCATTTGGAATCAATCTTTCCACACTTTTTCTATCTTTATATAAACCATACATAACATTATATCCACAAAAGACGTACATACATATATATGTATGTGTACACATATATACATATATTTTAATGAAATCATACCCCCTTCATCTCTCTGCACCTTTTAAGTTCAGGAGTACATGTGCAGGTTTGTTACATAGGTAAACTTGTGTTATGGAGGTTTGTTGTACAGATTATTTCATCACCCAGATATTAAGCCTAGTATCCATTGGTTGTTTTTCCTGATCCTCTCCTTCCTCCCACCCTCCACCTTTCAAAAGGCCCCAGTGTGTGTTGTTCCTCTCTATATCCATGTGTTCTCATTGTTTAGCTCTCACTTATAAGTGAGAACATGCGCTATTTGGTTTTCTGTTCATATGTTAGTTTGCTGAGGATAATGGCCTCCAGCTCCATCCATGTTCCTGCAAAGGACATGATCCTGTTCTTTTTTATAGCTGCATAATATTCTATGTTGTATATGTACCACATTTTCTTTATCCAGTCTACCATTGATGGACATTTAGGTTGATTCCAGCTCTTTGCTATTATGAATAGTGCTGCAATGAACATAAAAGTGCATGTGTCTTTATAATAGAAAAATTTATATTCTTTTGAGTTTATAGCCAGTAATGGGATTGCTGGGTCAAATGGTATTTCTGTCTTTAAGTCTTTGAGGAATTGCCTCAATGTGTGAGATTTTCATGAATGAATATGCTCCTGAAAGCTACATACCAAGAGTAAATTTTGGTAATAGTAACTAAAGGACCTGGGCATGGTGGCTCATCCTTGTAATCCCAGCACTTTGGGAGGCTGAGGCAGGTGGATCACCTGAGGTCGGGAGTCCAAGACCAGCCTCACCAACATGGCAAAACCCCATCTCTACTAAAAATACAAAATTAGCCAAGCATGGTGGCACACGCCTGTAATACCAGCTACTTGGGAGGCTGAGGCAGGAGAATTGCTTGACCCAGGGAGGAAGAAGTTGCAGTGAGCTGAGATCGTGCCATTGCACTCACGCCTGGACAAGAACATAAATCCATCTCAAATAAATAAATAAATAAATAAATAAAGGAATTCATAATAAAGCAGAGGACTTTGTTATAATGTAAAAAATTTGGAGAGACAGATCCAAGATGACCGATTAGGAGCAGCTCAGGATTGCAGCTCCCAGTGAAAGCCTGGAGGGTGAGTAGACACTGCATTTCCAGATGGATTTTTATTGCCCACAGACCAGGAGATTCCCAGGCGGAGGAGCCCCACGGGCTGCCAGCGTGGCTGTTTTGGCCTGCACAGCTGTTTTTGCTGGCTGTTTTTGCTGCACAGCTGTTTTGTGTGGTTCTCCACACAAAATACACAGGTCCGGGCGTTGTTTTAGATGGCAATTGGAGCTCCTGGGATAGAGAGTCACCCATTCAACTGATTAAAAAAGGGGGACTGAAACAGAGAGCCAGGCCAGGAGACTACCAGGCAAAAAAGCACCATGAATCTCAGCATGGCTGTTGCAGCCGGCGCAGTGGATCGCTGCATGGGAAATCACACAGATCCTGGCACCTTTTCAACAGGCGACTGGAACACCTGGGACACAGAGTCACACATTCAACTCAAAAAAAAAAGGGCTCTGAGGCAGGGAGCCAGGTGATCAGGCTCGGCTGGTCCCACCCCCACAAAAAAAGAGCAATCTGAAACGCTCCAGATTGAGAGTTTCACAGCAGGCACAGCTGAACCCAGTACGGTCCAGCTCTGTGGGGGAGGGGCGTCCGCCATTACTGAGGCACTCCACCACTATGGAGGTAGTCCACCATTGCTGAGGCAGCCCGCAATTACAGAAAGAGTCCGCCATTACACAGGGGGGCCGCCAAGGCAGTTCTAACTATACTCGTATAAACAGGACTGCAGGGAAGTTCACATGGCAGCTGGGTGGAGCCCACAGCAGCTCGCAAAGCCTCTGCAGGCAGGCAGGGAAGCCCTGAAAAAAGGCAGCAGCACAGCAGAAACTCATAAATAAAGCCCTAACCCTGGGACAGAGCATCTGGGAAAAGAAAAAAAGGGGGGAGTTTATGAGTTCTGCTGCAGCAGACTTAAATGGACCTGCCCAGCAGCTCTGAATGAACAACAGAGCTCACAGCTCAGCACTTGAGCTCCTATAAAGGATAGACTGTCTCCTCAAGTAGCTCCCTGATCCCTGTATATCCAAATAGTCACCTCATAAAGGAGAGCTCAGACTGATATCAGGCAGGTATCCTTCAGGGACAAAGATAGAAGAAGAAGAAACTGGCAGCAACCCTTACTGTTCTGCAGCTACTGCAGGTGATCCCCAGGCAAGCAGGAACTGGAGTGGACCTCAGTAGTCCTACAGCAGTTGGGCCTGACTGGTAGAAGGAAAACTAAGAAACAGAAAGAAATAACTTCATCATCAACAAACTGGATGTCTACTCAGAGACCCCATCTGAAAGTCAACAACTACAAAGACAACAGATGGATAAATACACAAAGATGGGAAGAAACCAGCACAAAAAGGATGAAAACATGCAAAACAAGAACACCTCTCCTCCTGCAAGGGATCACAACTCCTCACCAGCAAGGGAACAAGGCTGGATGGAGAATGAGTGTGATGAATTGACAGAATCAGGCTTCACAAGATGAGTAATAAGAAACGTCTCTGAGCTAAAACAATACGTTCTAACCCAATGCAAAGAAACTAAGAACATTGAAAAAAGATTTAACGAAATGCTAATGAGAATAAACAACTTAGAGAGGAATATAAGTGAATTGATGGAGCTGAAAAACACAACACGAGAACTTCATGAAGCATGCACAAGTTTCACCAGCCAAATTGACCAAGCAGAAGAAAGGATATCAGAGATAGAAGATCAACTCAATGAAATACAATGAGAAGGCAAGATTAGAGAAGAAAGGGTAACAAGGAATGAACAAAGTCTCCAAGAAATATAGGACTATGTGAAAATACCTAATCTATGTTTGATAGGTGTACCTGAATGTGACGGAGAGAATGAATCCAAGCTGGAAAATATGCTTCCAGATACTATCCAGGAAAACTTCCCCAACCAAGCAAGGCAGGCCAATATTCAAATCCAGGAAATACAGAGAAAGATACTCTTCAAGAAGAGCAACCCCAAGGCACATAATCATTAGATTTACCAGGGTTGGAATGAAGGAGAAAATGCTAAGGGCAGCCAGGGAGAAAGGTCAGGTTACCCACAAAGGGAAGCCCATCAGACTCACAGCAAATCTCTCAGCAGAAACCCTACAAGCCAGAAGAGAGTGGGGGCCAATGTTCAACATCCTTAAAGAAAAAAACTTTCAACCCAGAATTTCATATCCAGCCAAACTAAGCTTCATAAGTGAAGGAAAAATAAAATCCTTAATGAATAAGCAAGGACTCAGAGATTTCATCACCACCAGTCCTGCTTTACAAGAGCTCCTGAGAGAGGCAATAACAAAGAAAGAAACAACCAGTACCAGCCACTCCAAAAACATACCAAATGGTAAAGAGCATCAACACAGTGAAGAAACTACATCAACTAAAGGGCAAAACAGCCAGCTAGCATCAAAGTGGCAGGATCAAATTCACACATAACAATATTAACCCTAAATGTAAATGGGCTAATTGCCCCAATCAAAAGACACAGACTGGCAAATTGGATAAAAAGCCAAAACCCATCGGTGGGCTGTATCCAGGAAATGCATCTCACATGCAAGGATACACAAAGGCTCAAAATAAAGGGATGGAGGAAGATTTACCAAGCAAATGGAGAGCAAAAAAAAGCAGGAATTGCAATTCTCATCTCTGATAAAATAGACTTCAAAGGAACAAAGATCAAAAGAGACAAAGAAGGACATTATGTAATGGTAAAAGGTTCAATGCAACAAGAAGAGCTAATGATTCTAAATATATATGCATACAATACAGGTGCACCCAGATACATAAAGCAAGTTCTTAATGACTTACAAAGAGACCTAGACTCCCACACAATAATAGTGGGAGACTTTAACACCCCACTGTCAATATTAGAAAGATCAACAAGACAGAAAAACAAGGATAGCCAGGACTTGAATTCAGACCTGGACCAAGCAAACCTAATAGACATTTGTAGAACTCTCCACCCCAAATCCACAGAATAAGCATTCTTCTCAGCACCACATCACACCTACTCTAACGTTGACCACATAATTGAAAGTAAATCACTCCTCAGCAAATGCAAAAGAACTGAAATCTTAACAGTTTCTCAGACCACAGTGCAATTAAGTTATAACTCAGAATTCAGAAACTAACTCAGAACTGCACAGCTTCATGGAAACTGAACAACTGGCTCTTGAATGTTGACTGGATAAACGATGAAATGAAGGCAGAAATAAAGATATTCTTTGAAATCAACGAGAACGAAGACACAACGTACCAGAATCTCTGGGATACATTTAAAGCAGTGTCTAGAGGAAAATATATAGCAATAAATGCCCACATGAAAAGCAAGGAAAAATCTAAAATTGACACCCTATTGTCAAAATTGAAAGAGCTAGAGGAACAAGATAAAAAAAAAATCAAAGGCTAGCAGAAGACAAGAAATAACTAAGATCAGAGTAGAACTGAAGGAGATAGAGACACAAAAAACCCTTCAAAAAATCAATAAATCCAGGAGCTGGTTTTTCAAAAAGATCAACAAAATAGACAGAACATTAGCCAGATTAATAAAAAATAAAAGAGAGATTAATCAAATAGATGCAATAAAAACAAAAAGGGGATATCACCACAGATTCCACAGAAATACAAACCTACATCAGAGATTATTATAAACATCTCTATGCATATAAACTAGTAAACCAGGAAGAAATGGATAAATTCCTGGACACTTGCATCCTCCCAAGCCTAAACCAGGAAGAAGCCAAAACCCTGAATAGACCAATAACAAGGTCTGAAGTTGAGGCAGCAATTAAGAGCCTACCAACAACAACAAAAAAAACCCCAGGTCCAGATGGATTCACAGCCGAATTCTACAACACATACAAAGAAGAGCTGGTATCACTCCTTCTGAAACTATTCCAAACAATACAAAAAGAGGGAATCCTTCCCAAATCATTTTGTGAGACCAACATCATCCTGATACCAAAACCTGGCAGAGACTCAACAAGAAAAGAAAACTTCAGGCCAATATCCATGATGAACATAGATGCAAAAATCTTCAATAAAATACTGGCAAGCCGATTGCAACAGCACATCAAAAA
>CAUYQU010009107.1:0-69476 GCA_963574635.1 Cheracebus regulus | reverse complement strand
TTCATTACCACCAGGCCTGTTTTGCAACAACTTCTGAAAGAAGCACTATATACAGAAACGAACAACCAGCATTAGTTATCCTAAAACTTATCAAAAAGTAAATAATATTACAACAATGAACAATTTACATCAACTAACAGGCAAACAACTAGTTAGCCTTAAATAACAGTATTAAATTCACATATATCAATATTAAGTCTAAACTTAAAGGGATTAAATGCCCCAATCAAAACATACAGTTAGACAAACCTGAATAAAAAGTTAAAACCCATCGGTACACTATTCAGACCTTTCTTATAGGCAAGGACACACAAAGACTTAACATAATGGGATGGAGTTAGATCTACCAACCTAATGGAAAGAAAGAAAAAAAAAAATCAGATTTGAACTCACACCTGAAACAAGCAAATTTAATAAATATTTACAGAACCTACCACCCTATATCCATAAAACATATATTTTTTCAATATTAAACCTATTCTAAAAGTGATCACATAATAGGAAATAAATCACTTTTTAGTAATTGCATAAGCATTTTACAGATTTAAATGAAATCCTGAGCAATAGAGCAAGAATTTCGTTCTTTCTCCCTCTTTCTCTTTCTTTCTCTTTTCTCTTTTATTCTACTTCTCTCTCTTAAAAAAAAAAAAAGAAAACGCATAAGTCTGCAAAGTTCTGTTACTAACATTTTTGCTTCTTTGGAAAAATAAACAAAGTTAAGTTTCCTGTTAGCAATAGCAAAAAAAAAAAAAAAATGAGATCGGTGGTTTAATAAGAGTTTATTTGATGAGTTTATCTTATTATTAATAAGAGTATATTAAACCACAAACCTATTGTTTAATAAGAGTTTTAATAATAGTTATGCCATTCCTGCAATCCTAGCACTTTGAAAGGCTAAGGCAGGAGGATCACTTGAACCCAGGAGTTTGAGAAATGACATTTGTGAGGTGTCACAACTTATTTATGATACTTAAGAAGAAATTTTATATATATATATATATATATATATGTGTGTGTGTGTGTGTGTGTGTGTGTGTGTGTGTGTGAGTGTGTGTGTGTATGAAATATATGATACTACTTGGGAAATTATATATATGTAAATATATTTTCATTTTTCAGCTAGTTGCATTTTTAAAATTTACCCTTTCTTCTTTTCTCTCTTTAGATTTTAAATGTAATGGCTTTATGGTCATAACTCTTCCTTGCTTAATATTACTTGCTTGTATTTATGGGTAATACTGTCTTTGGCATGAATAATTCATTTATAAAATAACAAACATATCCTCATCATCCCAAATTAACCACATGAATATGAAATGGAAAGTTAAATAGCTCATCGACATCGTTGTGAACCAGTAACACCATGGTAGAATCTGATTGACAGAAATAATAAGAACTAAAAATCACAAAAAAATATTTAAAAATTCAGGAACCAGAAGAAGTAAATGCAGATATCTTGACAGTCATAAATAATAAAAACTTGCTATTCAATATTTAATATAAACATCAATGTATTTTAAAATGTGATTAGTATCACAATCAAGAACACTTTTTATTTGTAAAACATTCATTTCTGGACAAGATGCTTTCAGTCTTCATGTGCCTTGTAAATGTTTTCTCTGTATACAGGGAACTTTATTTAGGGAAGATAGCTTTTGACTGGAAAATTATCCCAGAATCAAATACTTTTCAGAATGACTGCTTTGCACACATTTCATGCTACTAGATTTAAAAATGCTGTGTTATAAACTGACTAATAAGTTGTCCATGTATTTTATAAACATTCCGAAAGAAGGTATTTAGTAAAACAGTAAAATTGCTGGAGTACAAGTATTTATCACTGATCCAATAAGATTTTATGTAGCCTGTAACTGCAATGTTATATATTTTATGTTTCCTCTGTCTTTGGTGCGATATACATTAAGTTATTTTCCATGAAGTTAATTTCACAATCAGTAGACATCTCTGAACAATATTTTGTTACAGTTTCATGGGTACTAGATGTTTACAGGGGTCATTACTTTCCCCCTAGGTAGTAATAAGGAGCCAGATAATCTGAACTCACATTGTTTATGTTCTGAAATGATGCTTGATATCTAATTTATAATTATCTTTTATTTCCTTAGATCTATCACATTTATAAACATATCCTCTTACTTTGAGATATATTACTACCTTACCTAATGGCTTATGTAGCTCCGCGGACACCAAAGGCATTTCTAGAACAGGGTGTATTTTTTGTAATAAAAAAATAAGGAGAATCTATTTTAGTTCTTGGGGTTTTTTTTGTAGGTAAGGGGGAAAAGGGAATTTTCTATCCTACCAGTTGATAGAAAATATAATATTTCATAATTCAAATATATAAAATCAAATATTTTATAAATGTGTATATATATACATGTGAAATATGTACTTATATATTGTCTGTAGCACCATAAACCTGTTATAGTAAGTATAAGTTTTAGGAAAAATAGAGTTACTCAGTAAAAGCAGCTGGATAAGGATTTGGTATTTTTAAATTCTAGTGGCAGCTCTATCACTGACCTATTTTGTGACCTTAACACAAGTGGCTCAGTTTGTTTATTTCTGTTCTAAGACAGAGATTGCCATATTGACTCAAGAAATGATTTTATGAGAAAGAATAATGAATAAAAAGGGGTATGAAATTAGTGACAAATGATTCATATTAAAATTGTTTATTGCTTCAGGAACTGTAGTGATGGGATCCCTACCTTTGTGCATTTACACACATTTGGATTATTAGGATCTTCAAAGTCATTTCTTGGTCATAAATTTTGAAAGCAACTGCTTGGGAACCTACTGGTTGTGGTGGAGAGATTCTTAGTACTAGGATTAGCACTGAATTTGGCCTGAACAATGCCTCTAATTCTACAAAGTCAAGTGCTGTTTCTCAGAAAACGTATTTCTCCACTTGGACAGAAAAGGTTATGCATCATTTTTACTTATATGATTATTTTAAGAATCACAATACTGTGAAAGCCAGGAAAGTTGCCTGTAAAATGCAAAGTGAAATATAAATGTAAAGTATTTCTATAAGTATTTAAGAATCAAAATATACCACAGGTAAATTATTGGATGTATTTAGAAAACAACAATGACTTTCAACTTAAGAATGTTCATAGCTTTAATTTTTTGAGTTGAAATAATTTTCCTTCTGCTAAAAATTTTGATAATAGTTATCAATGATCAGATCATGATCTTGCGAACTTCTAAGTTAACGAACCACTCAGCCACTATCCTTTCTTTTATTTCCAAATTTCTTTAAAGATAATCTCTACATATGTTTTGCTTTCTTGTATTTATACAATTTTTCTTCCTTTCTGGCCATACTTTAGCTTCCTCAATTCAAATAAAACCATTTTATTGTCACCGAGAACTGTTTTTGTCACCAAAATTGAAGACTTCTTTCATTTTTTATTCTCATTGAACCATCCACAGTACTTGAAACTTTGATTATTCCCTATTTCCTGAAATTCTTGTTCTTTCACTTTCTTTAAAATGATCTATGCTAGTTAAGTCAACGAGCTATTTTCCCATTTCTCCCTTTCCTTTGCATTTCACACCCTCATCCTAGGCCATGAAGCATAGTCACTACTCAATGTTCTATCCTCATCTTTTTTCACTTTTCTCTCTTAGCCATTTCTCTTTCATTATTAAATTGTTTTCTATGGCTTCAACAATCATTCAAATGAGGATACATTCCAATTCTGTATCTATCCCAAGTCTTTACCATTTCTCTGTTATTACTTCCTGTTATTCCCTTAGATAGCTTGAAATTGGCAACTGTAACATGAACATGCCTGGTGATTCTCACCTTTATGATCTGGGTCATTCTCTGATTTTGGTCTCAGCCATTTCCCTTTCTTTTCATCCCAAAATGTTAAAACTATAATTGTTGCATAAATTCCATGACTGCTAAAAATTTTTAAACCAGTTAAATTAGAGTAGAAATTAGTGACCAAGTAAAAACATACTGAATTTTAAATAAAATAGGTTTTAAGTTATGAAAATTAGAAAGAATTGAAAATAATATCAGTACTGGCTAAAATTTTATATTTAATTTTTCTCAGTTCTCATGGATTGAATTGTCTCCGTGGGAGTTGATATTTCAAAGGATTGATATCTATTTTTATTTGTCTTTTTGGCAAGATGAGGAAGTTATATGAAGATTTATTGTTATATGGAGAGTCGAAATTTAATCCAGATCAGTAGTTCATTTTGTTAAGCACATTTTTGTTTTATCCAGTTTCCTGATGTAGGAGACATTTTTGTTCTATTATGCAAATATGCTTAATGAATGTTTAAAGAATATGGAAGACTGTACTAGGATTTTGAAAGATTAAAAATATCAGGCACAGTTTTTATGTTAGGGAATTTAGAGTCTTGATATAAACTTATGTGAGAGAATATATGTAAAAAATATTTATAATACTAGGTAGGGTGAAATAAGTGTCTTAAGAGAGAAGGAGATAAAGTACTTTGTGGAGTTTATGATATATAATAAAATATATGTGCCTTGGTGTTTTACTCATATGCAGGCAGCAGTTTTTATTTTCCTTAGCTGTCTGTAGTTTTTCATAATAAGAAACTGAGCTGAGTAGTGAGTAGGCTCATGGCCTCTAGAGCCAAATTGCCTAGATCAGATCTGTAATCACTTACTAGTTCTATGCTGTCTGTGAATTTCTTCATCTGTTAGCCAATAACCTCTCTGTGAATTTCTTCATCTGTAAATTGTAGATAATAATAATAGCTTGCCTCACATAGTTATGGTAAAATTAAATTGAGTATATTTGTAATGCACTTCAAACAATGACAGCCTTATGGAAAGTAGTATATACATGAAAGCTCAGTTTCTAAATAATATTACTGCAATTTTTCTTCAACTAAATTAATAACTTTGACTGAGTGCAGTGGCTCACGTCTGTAATCCCAGCACTTTGGGAGGATGAGGCGGAGGGATCACATGAGGTCAGGAGTTCAAGATCAGCGTGGGCAATATGGTGAAACCCTGTCTCTACTAAAAATACAAAAATTAGTCAGGCAGGGTGGCATGCGCTTGTAATTCCAGCTACTCAAGAGGCTGAGGCAAGAGAATGGCTAGAAACAGGAGGAGGAGGTTGTAGGGAGCCAAGATTACACCACTGCACTCCAGCCTGGGCAACAGAGAATCCATCTCTGAATAAATGAATGAATGAATGACTAACTTACTTCAATTTCAGACTCATTTTTACTTCTAAAACTTTGAGATATTCCCATCTAAGAATCTGACAATAGGCAATGATCAAAAGTCTTTGTCATAAAATAAGACAGAACTTAGGTAGATTTCATCCAAATTATGGATGAAGAATATCCCATGAGTAAAGTACGTACTCTACCTGTTATAATGCTTTTGGTTTTTGAAAGGTATACTTCAAGCCAAAGGATATTTAATCATAAGAAGATTATTTCCCATTCTTTCAGAGTATTTGTCCTAAAGTATATTGTCTGACTTTTATTGATGTCTCCAGGGACAGGCTAAGTTAAAAATAGTATGTTTATATACTCACATTTGCTCCAGGCTCTTTCAGCCATAATGGATATTAAATGTTCAAAATGTTTGAATATAATTCCTTAGCTCTCTTTTTTTAAAAAAATTATTAAATTGGAATCTACAAATGTATTAACAATATCTCTGCAACATTAATCTCTATTTCATATTGTTTCAAATGCAGTAGAAGTTTGCTCTTATTAGACTTGTGAGAAACTAGTTGAAATGTGTAACTTTTGATTACATATAGTTACATTTAAAGCTGAAATTCATTTTGCTTTTCTAATAAACATAACACCATAGGATGAGATATAACACTATTTTTCATTATTCTTCATTTTTACAATTTGAGATAATGTTATAACGTCCTTTACATTAGGATATCAACAAAATGGAAAATTTGGGTAAGAGTATATATAATCCTTTTTTCAGTTATGGAGAATTTGATATTGAAGATTTACTATTACATCTGACTGTCATCACTAGCATTTTTATACTGAAAATAATTTGAGAATTTGAGATTTAAACCTTTAGATACAAAGCTAGACTCCATAGTCATTTATAAAAAATTATGAGCATATGTGATGGGAAAAAAATAATGTGTTCAAATAGAAATTTGATAAATTTTACAGCATCCCTCTAAGCATTTAGAATCATAGTGTTCAAATTGTTTGACTTAGGGTAATGTTTATATATTATTATAATGAGATATATCTGTCTTTAAAATTGATAATTTAATATATTTTTTATTATGTGAAAACAACCCATAAGTTATATAATTTTAAAGTATAATACCTAAATATAATTATATAAAAAATTAGACATAATATTTATATAAACTGCCATTTGTTGGTATTTTTAAAGATCATTTCACAAATAAGCCAGAACTAGAGCTCAAGAGGTTGTTTAAAAGCAAGAGTGGCTGAATGATTGTGCAAAGAGAGACACTTAAATCTTATGAAAGTTAAGATGAGGATGATCCCAGCCTGGTATATTGTTGATTTAAAACTAGTCTCAGCTGTAGGAAAAAACCAAAGAAGGTCAGCCTGAAGCATATGGAATAAAACAAATAGTTAACACTTTAATAAAGTAATCCAGAAAGAAAATCAGATACATGCTGCCAATGATGGATGCAGGTATGAAATAGACATTGGAAATGTTCACATTTATAAAACGATCTATACAGATGAGTATATGGAAAAGTGATTATGGAGGATTTGAGAACCAACTATGCTATGGCTCTGAAACACAAGACTTGAGACAATTGTGAAGAAGCCTCAACTGAGTCTTACCTGTTTTCCTCTACCTTTATTTATATCAAACCAGTGAAGGAGCTTAGTATCTCATTTCTCTCCAAATCTTCCCTCTCAGCTTCACTCTGTCATAACATTAAAAAAAAAAAAAAGAATTTCTTAGTCCCTAATTGGATTTTATTATTCTCAAAAATATAAATAATTAATATATCACATTGTGTTAGTCGCTGACTACCCTTTGTTTTGCTGGGTTGACCTTGGGCCTCATAATTTTCTTCAGTGTTTTAAACTTAAGTTCTGATTCCAAGTTTTGAACAAGTTGACTGAATTCATCAATTTATCTGCTTGACTCCACATTCTTATTCCTCATTTTACCTATCTCTAAAATGGTTGTTTACTGAACTATAATAACAAATAAGCTTTAAAAAATGTTGAGGAACGTGCCATTTAATCAACTATAAGGGAAATAATGAAGAAATATTAGTGTATCAGAGGGAATTAGAGTATTTCTAGTTTACAATGCAGGACTAGATAATATATGAAACTAGTACAAAGACAAACTGTACTTTAGGAAGTGTTCAACTATGATAACCTGACCAACTTTGCAAAAGTTCTCGTTGACCTGATTGAACAATTAAAATTATTAGGAGTGAGAAATGCCCTGGTTTATGCAAGTTACAATATAATTTGATTTTATCTATTTTTTGAATGAATGAAAGGTGTATTTCATGCTTAAACACATGTGGACCTCATATCCAGGCTCTCAAATGCACACATAATGCCCAGTCACATTTGGAAATGTTTAATGCTTATTTTGTTCAGGCTTGAAACTCTTTATTACTGATAGTTGTTCCAAATTTCTTGTTTTAACATAATGTAGCTACATCTTCCTTACTTTTTGTTTATTAACTTATTGTTTATTATTTAATATACTCACATTTGCTATAATAATAGGCTCTTTTAGTACAGGACCCTGAAAGCAGATTGCTTTTTATGAAGAATTTCAATATAATCAAAAGGGAAGCTTCATGTTCTCTTAAATGCTTATTAAATGTTACATGATGGTGATGATGATAACCTTTTGTACTTTACTTCCAACTTACAGCATTAATTCAAGGCATATTTGAAAGAGAATCTTGATTTCCACCTCAAATTCTCTTGCTTGTACAATTCTTGAAGTTAACTTATAAAGATAATAATAAAATAATAAATTCCTTCTTCAATTCTTTATACTGATTTTTGAGTTCTTTCATTTAAATAACTAAGTAATATATACATTTATTTAAAAGTCTTGCCTGTAAATATTTTTCTTTAACTTATGAAAATGAAACGCATTCAGAGGTGAATGAAACTAAAAGATTTTGAGCTTATAAGAATCCATGAGTTGGTTAGAAATGAATAATCATTAAAATAAGTTCCACTTAAGAGATGACATGAGGAAGTTTGATTTGTAAAATCGATTGAGATATGCTAATGAAATCAAATAGCAAATAGAACTGTAATTTTGTTTGCTACTTTTCCCTGTCACTGATTTTAGTTGTTGGTTGAAACAGGGAGATTGTATAATGCCTTAAAAAAATCTATGTTTAATTGTTTTAATATTGATTGTCTTTCTTAGAATTTAAATTCTTTTTCATTATGTAAGCATTTCAAAGATTTGCCTTTTTTTTTCCTTTTATCAATGACTTTGCTTTCTAAAACATCTTCATAAAAGCCTTTGAAACAGTTTTCAGCTGTTCAAGTATCCTTACACTTATAACAAACGATATCTATTTGGTAGTTAAGAGAAAGTGGCAGAGAAAGATTGTACTGTATATCTCATCCTTAGTTATAACTGAGCTAAAATAAATAACTTAGATTTCAGGAAATTAATTCTTTTTTAAACAGCATACCATTATTTAGTGAAACAATTACTGCTATCTGGAATGCTTTTGTTGTACATTAATAGAATGAACTCTATATTTTTAAATAAAAGTAAACTGAATATAGCTGTAATATTCTAAGAATAAATAAAACTATTTTTCTTCAATTTACTAGATATTGTAAAAGCTTCTTTTCAAGGGGATCACGTTTGCATACGTAAAGAACTGGAATGAAACCATAATACGTATGCTCATTGTTTCATGTATCTGTTCTTAATATTGCCTTGTGATAGGTGGAAACTGTGTTATTCAGGTAAAACCATGTGCTGCTGTCACAGATAAGTTTAACATGCAGCTAACTACAACTACTATATTGTTTCATCTCAACCTAATTCATTTACAATCAAATAATAAGATTTTAGCAAAGCTCCTGTGTCTGTTTACCACAGCTGGTATGATTGTAATTTACTTATATGAATGGAATTATAGCAATATATTCAGCAATTATGTTTCAAGTGTTAATAGAAAATGACATCGCCCTACGACTAACAGTCCAATAGTATTGATACTTCAGGATGGATAAATTCATAGGGAAGAATATCAGATATTATTTTTCTAGATGATTTTATGCTTTTATTTAATGGAAAGTTCAAAAATTTATATAATTCCTATTTTAAAAAGCTCAAATAAAATGAAATCCTTGATTTGAGGAGATCGGAGTCTATGGGGATTAAATGTCTCTAAATAAAAAATTGTCTTATAAGTAGGCATAGTAGTGGGAGAAATAAATTTCACCTAGGTCATCTGGGAGGGATGTGATAACACTTGTAAGGGAAACAACTTTCAGTGTGAGATGGTAGCTGATATTTTTAGGTATGCAAAATATGTGCAACAACACAGGTGGAAATTACCTTCTTTTACTGGATTGTGTGAAGTAACTGAAAGCAACTAGAGTGTATGGTACATTATAAGGTGTAGAGTTTTTAAGTGGGCATCTCAGTGAAGGAGTAGATGAACCTGAAAACACAGTTGAAAGAGACTTCAGATATATCTGAATGGTGAGTTGTTTGAACTTCCTTTTGTATGAAATGAATATCCATAGAAAGTTCAATAGGAAAGTAACATGATCACCACTTTATTTTAGAAAGCGAAAGGTAGCATCAGAATGAAGGCATGAAAGATTAATAGAAGAGAGAACATGAAGAAGGTAGATTCAGTATCAGGCTACTGGAATTATGCAGTTTGAATTAAAGAATTCTACATGGACTACAGGGAAATTAACACATAGGGGTGATATGAAACATCAAAAAAGTAATATTTCAATCTGTTGGATAAACATCCTATTATCGATATTTCAATCAATTACATTTGTCTCATACATACACATTTCTCTAAAAATTAACTTGGTTCTCTTATTAGACTCACATACCTTTGGTAATAAAATAGACCTGCTGTAAATGGGCTTAGATGAAGTGGACCTAGAAAAGCCATGAATGGCATAAGAATATTGTTCCTTTTGATGATACCTTAAGGTGGCTATTAAACTGCTTAAGTGTCCTTGAGATTTCTTTAGAGATAAGATCATCTGGAACACTAATACAAAAACAGTCTCCTGTTCTTGAGGCTGGAACTTGTTATTTTGTAAGGACTGAAATAACAAATTAAAATTGCTGAAGTAGTTTTAGATGAATATTTTGCCTTGCTGTTACTCAACTGGCAAAACAAGAACATTCTTAAGAAAGAATGAATTCACTCTTTGACAATAAGAAATCATAGGTGACAATTAATTGTTTGACAGAGATGCGAAATATGGATTCTGTTTCCTTTCTGTGTTGACATCAGACTGACCGTTGGCTCACTTTGCACAGAAGGTTCCAGGCACATTCAGAATGGATTATGGCATACTGAGCGCCGTCTCAACATGCTCTTACAGTCAGCAGATTGCAGGAGGGATTCCCTGTGGAGGATGTTGTAATCTCCCACTGGATGCTTTTTTCCTTTTCCTTTCTTCTTTTCTTTGCTTTGAAGAGCTGAACAAGAAAGGTATCTGTGCTGAAAGCTGAGGAAACCTGGAGGGCAAGTGCTGACATTCATGAGATCAGAGCTACTCTTGCAAGAGCTAACCAGCAGGGTAAACAGTTTGCTATAGCTTTAATAAATGAGACTAATAGAAATAGATGAGTTAATCTGCACATTTTTCATTTTCTTACACAGCTAGTAGTCACTGAGCTCTCTATCATATAATTTTCCCCCATACCCTTTGCTCTTTCTTTCAATTAACTCCTCATCCACCTTCAGTCTTCATAAATCAAAAGCAGTATTCAATAATGTGATCTGATTATTGGAAACATTTTGCTAACAAAACATATTCACAGAAAAGATGCTCACAAAACAGAAGGAAATTAAATTGTTACTGATATTTCTCCATAAAACTAAACTTTTTTGCAATTCAAAGACCACACAGTGGAGTTTCCATTCAGCAAACACTCTAAAACTAGGAGAACTTCCTGAAAATATGAGATACTGCGACTTCAGAAATACAGGCCTAAAAAAAAAAAACAAAAGAAATATAGACTTAAATGAATAAATAGCAATATTGAATATGCTGTGGTGCAGAATTCTAGCTCTCTAGGGGGTGTCCAGCGTCCTACATAATAAATCGCAGGAAATGATTAAAAATAAATTAGGACAATGCTATGTTTCTATTTTCTCCTTATACTTAGATCCTTGGAAATGTAGAGAGGTTGTTTCTTACATTATTTTCAGTCAAGTCTCTCTAAGAAAGCAGGATGAACACCGCATATGAGACAAGTCTTCAAAGATATATTTTAATTTAAAAGCATTTAAAATGTACCCATTACTGGAAATTAGTTACAATCCAAGATTTCATAATATCATCAGAGAAGTGTCCTACCCAGGGCTACATATGTTCCTCTCCATAGTTGTGGTCTTGGATATTTTAAAGGCTGTCAGGCATGTGGAAAGATTATCTTTGCTTTCAATTAGAGAAGGAAGCCTTTTCCCAAAATGGCCTTTCGGCAATATAGTCTAAATCAATCATGTGTCATTCTTACAAAAACTTTCTTTAAATCCTACTATTTTTAAAGTCATCAAAGTTGTTATTATACTAGGTATCTTATTACAGCATTCAACGTAGTAATTAAGAAAAATAACCTTTGTTTTCATCCAGTGACACAGCAAGTGTCATAGAAAATCTACTTTTGCAAATGTTTAAACTGTTAAATGTCTACTAAACATGAGAAAATAATAGGATTTGCCCATGTTGAGACTTCTTTGCCCAATCTTATGATGTTTTCAAATACCTGGGTGGTATTTTAATTATATTATGCTTTTCTCTTTGACTTTCTGTTTATAAAGTTTTTAGATAAAGTTTCTATTGGCTTCAGAAGATAAGTAGGTAGCATTAGTACTTTTACTGCAGTTTGCAAAGATTAAGATAGAATTAATGTTGAATTTCCGAAGACCAAAAGACAATATTTCCACAAGAAAATTGGTTTGGAAGGAAAACATTGGCGTGGATATTTTCTAAATTTACTTAACATACCAGTGATGAAGCCCACACTTTGAAAATTATTTCCTAAATGTAGAGAAGCCTCACATTTCAGCTTTAGTGATAGCCCTCATAGGTTGGTGCCAATGACAGGAAGAATCATTCCTATCTCTACATTGCATGTAATGCATTGATGTAAAAGCAGTAGATAGCACAGAGCCTGTCCTTTGGTCACAGGGAATTTTGAGAGATAAAGGGGGAGAAAGGCAGATAAGTGAAGGGCTGAAACACCTGGTCCCTCTAGTCTGCTACTTTCAGACTTTGTCTTGGACAGGAGGAGACATCTTGTAAAAGTTGAAGAAATTACCAAGGCTAGGAGCACTTTAGAGTCCCTAGGCTGTGGAACTATGAAAGGAGCTTGCATCTCTGAAGTTACAAAAACCTAAATTTTGGAACTTAATGTGGTTAGGCTGAAGAAGAGATGCAGTTTAGCTTTCTTGAGTTGCTTGCTGTCCCTGTGAGGTGTAAATGGAATCCAGGCTTCCTGCATGACCCTGCTCCAAGTGAAAGTATTTGAAGTGATATGATACAACTGAGGTGATTAGAAAATAGGAATGAATTGCTTATTCCTGGCATGGATGCAAGATGTAGCAGAGGTTTAGGAAAGTTCACAATACCAGCAAGGACTGAGGTACTGCCTTGGGAATTAGAGCTCATCCTTAGGCCATGATGAAGCCCTAAGAACACTACAGTGAATTCCAGCAGGGGGAGCAGAAGTCAGATAAAAAAACTCAGAGATCGGAGGAGCCCAAGGACTCAAGGTATTACTGCACCCTGCACTCGCTATCACGAGAACAACTAAGCCTCCTAATACATCCACACCCTACTCTGAGGAAGAAAAAGGTGAAGGGGAAAGAATGTCAAGATGGAGTATCCATCTTGAAAGACTGAATGATCCAAAAAAGATTCTTTAAAACACGCCTGTGAAGGATATGGACTTTGAAGAGACTAAGTATAAAAACCCAGAGAGACTGAAATACCGTTATTTGGCAATAATAAGTTTTCTTCTGTGTGGAGCAGGCTCCAGAAGAAAATCAGGCCAAGTTTAGAGAATAAAATAGCTATTTTTTTCTACGTGTACCTTTGTGTTCTTGCAAACTACTAAATTTGTTTCAGGAAATAGAAACCAAATACACTAATAAACTTTCCTTATTTTAAGAGGTCCCAATTATTAATAAGTTTGTCCTAAACTAAAAGTAATATTGTGCTGTGGTTATAAGATCCAAATGAAGCTAACAATGTCATATAAGTGTGGAGGATTTATACATTTTCTCATATTGTACTCAACGTTATCAGTTCTTAGTCCTGTAAATTAGAAGCCCGGGAAGGCTGAGCTAGATTCTTTGCTTAGTCTCACAAGGCTGAAATGAAGGTGTCAGGAGTCCTCGGCCCGTATCTGGAGTCTCTCGGGAAGAGTTCATTTCCACCCTCATTCGATCATGGGCAGAGTCCAGTTCCTTGCTGTGCATTGTAGATCTGAGGTCCCTGTTTTCTTGCTGGGTGTCATCTGGGCCCTACTCTCTGTTCCTGGAAGCCACCTGCATTCTTTCTCACGTGGTCCTCTCCACCTTCAAACCAGCAAAGGCAAGTCAAGTATCTTTCATTCTTTGAATCTCTCTCATTTTCCTTTCTGCTACTTTTAAAGAGTCATGTTAAGATTAGATCTGGCCAATTTACTGAAAAAAATCTGTCTTTCCGTGAAGAAAAAGTCAGTTGATTCACAGCATTCTTTAATCTGTAAAATCCTTTTTGGCGTGTAGTCTAGTGTAATCATAAGCATAATATCCCATCCTATTTACAGTACCAGCTCTGGGAGTTAGGATGGGAGATCCCAGGGGTGGGAGGTGAGGTGAGGAGACGGGGATCATTTAAGGATTCCTCCTACCAATATCAATTGTCTTGTCTATTTTTTCATGGAATAGCAGAATCTCATTAGAAATGTATGACTGGCTAGAAAAATTAATGATACTGCTGATAACTGCTGTGATTCAGTTAGTAATTCTTAGTATTATTTAAAATGGTAGCTATGACACATTGCCTATCACCAAAAAAGTCTTATTCAATATTGCAAACTCTATGTCCTGAGGACATGCCCAGGCAAATTGCTTATCTTGTCTTTCTTTGTAAAGCCCAGAGACTACAAGAAAAGATAGATATATAGATAGATGATTACAGCATAATTGGTATTATCATATATATGTATATAATAAGTGCTATGAAAAGGCAGAATGAAGTCAGTGAAGAATCCATTGAGAAAACCATATTACTTGTTTTCTCGAAGCCTAATATCTTAATAATTAAAACACAGACCTACTGTAGAAGATAGAAAAAAAGAATAGAATACTAATTACATAGAAGCTCACCATCTACAAATAACCTTTATATTTGATATATTTATATTTTCTTTTTCTTTATTTTTTATATATTTACATAGATAAGGCTGGACAATATATTGTGGTACATCCTTTTCATACATAATGAATTAATATTTCATCATACGGATGAACAAAATTATAATTAATCTACCTATTGCTTGCTATTTTAGTTATCTCTGATATTTCGTAATCATAAAAAGCTTCAAGTTTCCTGGTTTTTTTTTTTTTCATGCTATAGTTATAAAATTCTAAGGCAGAACTGTGGGGATTCACTGGCCGTGTAGAAGACATAGCAAAAGAGAAAAATCTAACTTTAAATATGTTAAAAATAATCACAAATAATTATACACTAATTGTCAGAATTATTAGGTTGGTGAAAATATAATTGTGGCTTTTGCCATGAATAGTAAACTTTTAACTATAAACTTCTAATATGAAAAACTTTGCAGTTTAAAGTAGTCAAATAACTTCGTAAACAGAAACATTTATAACTAAGGAGAGTAAAATAACTTTCTTCAAAATTGTTCTTCTCACTTTCACAGACAGTATTAGGGTTCTCTAGAGAAACAGAATCAATTGTGTGTGTGTGTGTGTTTGTGTGTGTGTGTGTGTGTGTGTGTGTGTGTGTGTGTGTGTACATAGAGAAAGAAAAAGAGAGAGAGGGATTTATTTTAGGGAACTGGCAAATCTAAAGTCTGCAGGTTAGGCTGGCAGGCTGAAGACCCAGGGAAGAACTGCAGTTCAAATCCAAAGGCAGTCTGCTGGCACAATTCCCTCTCTCTTGAGGGACCTTGGGTTCTTCTTAAGGTCTTCCATTGATTGGATGAAGTCCACCCACATTATAGGGGAACTTTGCCTTCTCAAAGTCTACTATTTTAAATGTTAATCCTATCCAAAAATATACATTTGTAGAAATATCTAGAGTGAAATATCTGGTACTGTGTCCTAACCAAGTTGATATATGAAACTAACCATCACATAGACTAATTATGATAATTATGAAAAGCCACTGGCAATGAATATGGCTGTTCAGAGTTTACACACGGGCTCTCTGTGTTCCAGAATCGAGAGCCTTAAGACTACCTTTCTAAGAGACAAAATGAAAGAAAGATGAGAAAAAGAGCTAGAATACATCGTCAGTAGAGAACTAGTAGTAGAAAATAGGGCCCACAACTCTCTTTAAAAGACAAGAAAATCTTAACTGTCTGATAGAAATATAAAGTAGAGGCCAGACAGGGTGGTTCACTCTTATAACCCCAGACCTTGTGAGGCCGAGGTGGGAGAAAAAAGAAAGAAAGGAAAAAGAGAGGAAGGAAGGAAAGGAAGCAAAGGAAGGAAGGGACGGAGGGACAGAGGGAATAAAAAGATTTTTATTGCTGCCATAAAAATCTTTCTAAGGAGGACTCTTTGTAGTAAAGGTTATTTTAATAAATTAAAAATTGAATCATACAATGTTAAAGTAGTGTTTTTATTTCAGATACGTACAATTACCCAAATACAACTAACTGAAAAAATTGACTACACAAATATGAAACTGAAAAATTGACTCAGCAAAAATGCTTTGCTGGACATAAATCACTGGGGGCGTTCTTTAATGACTAGATAGGGAAACATTGTAGTTACTATATTTTTGTATGTAAATTGCTTGAGAAGTTCTTGAATGTAGGTTTTTGTCTTTTCTATTTTAAATGAAACTTAGATATTTTGTCTACACCATACATTTATAGAATCTGTAAAAGAATTGATAGATAAACAATGGTAAACTTCAACTTAAATCTCCTCTAAAGTATTGAAAATTCCAGGGATGTTGAGTTAATTAAACTTGTTATGCTTAGCTAAGTTAATCTTTAAAATTATATTTCTTTTTTACCACAGAATTCTGTGATTGATTTGTTGTCAAATTTTTATATCAATGTAGTAGCAGGATTATCATCGAGTAGTTGATAAAATAAAAAAAAAAAAAGAAATAAGAAGTCTATGTGGTTTTTGGGAATTTATTTAGCATTTTGGTCTTATATATAAGAATATGTTTTAATTTAGGGATAAAAGCATTTGCTATGTGAATAGGTCCTTTAAAACTGGTCCCATTTAATATTCCACAATACTAATTGAAATAGATCTTCAATATATTTCCCCCAAGTGAAATAAAATGCAGATTTTGGTTCTAATGAGATAATAAACTAACAATGTCAGGGAATGTACTTTGATATCAGTGATAAATTTATTGGTTTCCTGACCTAACCAAGAACCTTAATCTCCACGAGAGCTTTTCAAGTCCTGTGATTAACTAGATAATCCCAGATTGCATGGCCTTTATCTGAGTAAGGTCAGAAAGGGTTAGCACATGGAATGCAAATCCTATCAGCCATGTAAAAGGGGCTGTACCACAGTTCTGAATAATACTGAGTGGAAGTTATTTGGTTGTTTAAGAATAAAGATTAAAACCTACCATTATCATAATACAGCATCAGGTCTACCATCAATTTAAGATTTTGAAAATTGCAAATGAATTATACATCATACATTAGCCCTATAGATTATTATTTGATTTTGTGTTTGGGTTTACATTCCAGAGCAATGTTAATATTTTTTCCAAGTTAAGGCAAGGAGAAATGAGTATTTATGTTTTATCATTTTTCCCCTAAGTTATAAATGTTTTTCTGACCTTTAAATACTAATGAATGTAATAATGAATGAAATAAAATAAGCATAAAATATTTGCCTAGTTGTTTTGTTTTTTGCCTCATTAGGAATCTTCTTTTAACAGCTTAATTATCCCCAGTGTCATTGTAGGAGAAAAACTTCAAGTGGGCCACTGAAGTAACATTTGGGGTTTTCAAACGATTTCTGAAAGCAAAAGAGAATCACATAGGTAGCACCATTTATTAATATATATGTAATTTGACTGCATTATTTACAATTCAGCAGAGTTGCTATTTTTATACCAATGTCTAGAGGAAAGAGGGAACCATTCTTATAACAGATAAGGGCTACTCTATCTGAAAGCTGGTGGTTTCTCTGGAGAAATTGTAATATGGCAAAACATAATGCTCTTTTTAAAGATTATTTTACTGTAAATAATCAATAGCCTTTTAAGGACTTGAAAGATCACAAGAGGTGAGTTGTTTATCTAATTTTATGTATACCCATATTTGCAAATAAAATCTTAGAAAAGATCTACACCTCGTGAAACCTAGATTTTAGGTAATACAGATATATTTGTTGCTAATCTAGGGATTAACCTTTTCCTTTTACAAACTATGGAAATGCACCACACATATTTAAAATGATACAGTTGAAAATATATGTATCTGGTGGAGTATGGAATGGGGAGAAGGGACCACCCATTAACCAGCTATTATTGCTTGATCTATTTAGCTAACGTCCTAAGAATGAACAGGAGTATGATGTCTAGATACAGTAGACATAGATGATTCATTTTAGTATAGCCTTCTGCCTGCCCTTTAGTACCATTGGGCCTATAGATGTCAGCAATAGTTTCTGTACAGGTGGGGTTCTGCCAGATTGAGAAGGCAGACAAAATAAGCGTTGTCTCTTTCTTTTATTAAACTACAATTCAGGGTGAAAATATACTATTAACATACCTCAATATATAACAGTATTACTAATAATATAAATATGGGTAAAAACATAAATTCTAGAATCTTCTGATCCGTAGTCAGATGCATTATCCATTGTGCCACTGGCTCCCTCATGTAAATTATAATCTTACTAATGAAAATAGTAAGATTTCACATTTGCTCTAGTCCAGGTATTGTTTTTAAGGCTTTATATAGATTACCTTATTTAGTAGTGAAATAATCTTAGAAGATAGATACCATTACTATTCTCATTTTCCTCATAGGAATTAGAGGTACTGAAAGCTTAAGTAACTTGCCCAAAGTAATCCAGGTTAAGCAACTGGTTAGAAATATTGGACTTTTAAAATTCATGAATTAAACTCATATCTACCGATCATGCAGTTTTGTAGCCCAGAGAGAGACATCTCTCTTTAAAGTGCTCCTTCTGGTTGCAGCACGCCTCCTATTTCTTCTCATTTTATTTTCAACCATGGCTCACTCTCTTACCTCAGTCACCAACTTGCTTTTCCTAGTATTTGCTTTTTTCATATAATATGCAATATATTGATATACACAAAACAATACTACTACTACTTTTTGTGATGGTACAGAGGGCCTTGCTCGGTCACCCAGGATAGAGTGCAATGACATGACCATAGCTCACTTTTATACATCTATAAAAGAGGCAGGGTCTTGCTGTGTCCCACAGGGTAGAATGCAGGGACATGACTATAGCTCACTGAAGCCTCAAACTCCCAGGCTCAAGTGATCTTCCTGCCTCAGTCTCCTGAGTAGCTAGGACTACAGGCATGAACCACCATACTCAGCTTTTTTTTTTTTTTTTTTTAATAGAGATAAAATCTTGCTATGTTGCCCAGACTGGTCTTGAACTCCTGGTTTCAAACAATCCTCTTGCCTCAGCCTCCCAAAGTGCTGTGATTACAGGCATGAGCCACTATGCCTGGCGTTAATAATATATGCCAACTTGGTTAGATTACAGTAACCACATGTTTAGTCAAACATGTCTTGATGTTGCTGTGAAGGTACTTTTAAGATGAAATTAACATTAAAATCAATACATCTTGAGTAAAGATTACTCTCTCTAATGTGAGCAGACCTCATCCAGTCAATGGGAGGTAAAGAAAAAAACTGAAATCCCAATAAGAAGAAGGGGGAGTTCTGCTAGAAGACTGTCTTCAGACTCCAACTACGACTCTTCCCTGGCTCTCCAGCCTGCTTGCTTACTCTGCAGATTTTGGAGTTACCAGCATCCACAACTGCATGAGTCAATTTCTTGTCATTAAAATCTCTGTGTGTATGTGTATGTGTCTATAGACACACACAGATGATATATGCATATACATATCTCCATAATATTGGCATTGATTCAGCTTCTCTGGAGAACCTTGACTACCGTACCTATATAAATTATAAAGCTTAATGATATAGCAAACATGTATCCAAACAAACAATCCCCAAATTGCATATACCACCTAGTCATCCAGAAACTGAATGATGATGGGTAGATAAGAGTTTAGTTCATAAATTTAAAAATCCAATATTTCTCCTTCCTCTGTGAGGTAACCATTATTCTGAATTTTGGATTTATTACTTCATTTTTGTCATTATTTTATCACATATGTTGGTATGCTAGAACAATTTATTTTGTTTTGCCTGTTAAAATTTTATAGAAATGTATCATATTTGTATATAGGTTTAGTTTTCTGAGACTTCTTTTGGAACTTAAATTTACACTTTAATGATTCGTCCTTGCTGTTGTAGCTGTAGTTTATTTACTTTCATGTTCTATTATATGGGTGTGAACATACTGTAATTTAAAATTTATTCTCTAATTCATGGACATTTATATCATATTTAATACTTTGCACACTTTCATGATCTTTTTTATACACATCTGTTAGTATACATGTGAATGAGTTCCTTGAAAGGTACTTTGAAATCAAATTTTTGGGTAGTAAGGTATGTGAATGTGTGATTTTTCCTGAAGATGCCACATTGCATCTTATGAGTAATGCATAAATGTTTTCATTGATCCACATTCTTTCTTACTGTGGACTTCTTACAATTTGCCAAGCAAGTAGATGTAAAATGTTCTATTTGTCATTTTCTTCTGATAATAAGAATTCTTCATATATTCTGGATACTGAGTCTTTGTCCATATTATGTGTTAAAAGGATCTTTTCATGCTCTGTGGCTTAGTTTTTCACAGTCTTTGACATATTTTTGATGAACTGAATTGAAATAATCAAGTTTATTGCATTTTTGGGGGTGGGTATATTTAAGAAATTATTCTGTCATTCCAAATCAATAAAATATTGTTCTATAGTTTGATTCATAAAGATCCTGTGTTCCTCCCCCACACTTAATTCTTTAATCCATTTGAAATTGACTCTATAAAAATATGAGATAGAAATTCTTTTTTTTTTGGTCCAAAATGGATTCAAAAATTCTATCAACAACATTTATTAATGTCCCCTTTTCCCCTGTTCCCTCCTGATCTTCTATACCATGTTCACCATATATCACATTCCTGTGTATATTTGGGTCAGCCTCTGGACTCTCTTACCTGTTACATTGCCTACGTTGTATCTCCTGGCACAAATGCCACATGTCCAAACAACATAGCTTTACAATGGGTTTTGATATCTGTAAAGAGAGATCTCCTCACTTTATGCTTTTATCTTGCTATTTTTTTACTTCCACAAAAATTTTAGGATCTGCATTTCAAACTCTTGCTAAAATTCAATTAAATTGACTTTTTGGATTTATTTTACATACATTTACATTTTTTTTGCTAATTAAGTGTTCTTGTCCATGAATGCAAAATATTTGTCAATTTATGTTTTTAATGTCTGTCAAAACATGTTGTGCGTTTTTTGGTACAGGTCTTACACATCTTCTATTGGATGTATTCCTAGGTAGCACATTAGCTGCTAATGTACATACTGCATTTTCAAATAATTATGTATTCTATGTGTTGTAGACATATAAAATGCAATTGATTTTTAAAATATTAATCTCAGAGAAACTCACCTTGCCAAACTCTCTTGTTATTTCTCATAATTAGACTGCAGAATATTTGGAATCTTCCAGATAGACAATCATTAGTATCAGAAAATAGCTTTATATTCTTTCTAATCCTTAGGTATTTGTTTATTTTTCTCTTCTTAATGAATGTTACGTACTTCTAGTACAGTTTAAAATGGAAAAGTCTTCATCTTAAGCAACATATGCAGAATCGGATCCACTTAACACTACTTGCCCAGCCCCAGCCGATCTAAGCTATGTATCTTTCTTGCCAGAATTACTTTATTAGCTTCCTAACAGTTCTTCCTGTCTCTATGTTTGCTTCTACTCCATCAACCACAGTCTATCCTCAATATCACAGCCAAATGATTCCATAACCCTCTAATAGTTCCACATTTAACTCAGAGTTAAAGTCATTACAAGGTGTACAATGCTTCTGTGAGGTTTTCCTTCCCTGAAGCCTCCCTGTACTTTTCTCCACTCCTCTTGTTCTCACTGCTTGCAGCAGACACTGTTGATGCCCCATGTCATATCACACTGACCTCCCTCTGAATTCAGCTATGGGTATTTTATATGCCTACTAGCACTATACCCCTTAAAACACTTGTGTATCTGGGCTCTTGCTTCTCGGCCCAAAGGCTGACTCTGGCAGCACAGAAATTTTCTGAGCCCACTGCAGGACAGCCCAGAAGTGTTTGGGACATAATGCTCCAAGGACAACTGTCAACCTATGAGATATGAGAATCTGTGGACAAATACTACTTTCCATTCTCTTGTTGGAAAATTCTGAGAGACCGTTTAAATGCATCCTCAGCTAGTCTTCAGTAAGTCCTCTACAAGGTGGGCAGCATTTGCCCATCCTGGTAACTCTCATCCACTCACCTTTTATAAGCCATTCTTCTTTCTCTGCTTTCTTGTCTTGCGTGGTTCTCAGGACCACCTGTTAAGCAAACTATGTTCATTCAATTCCTTGATAATGATATTATTTCCAGGGAAAACCCGATCTAGAATACTGCATTGGCCACACTCAATTCTTTGCTGTTTTCAAACACAAAGGCATGTTACTACTGCCTTAGCAGAATTTCACTGAGGGGAATTAATTTTTTTCCACATATCTCCACATATCTGCTGGGTCAACTCCTTCATACCTTTCATGTGTTTGCTAAATAACCTTTTCTCTGTAAGGCTGAAGATGACTACTTACTTAATGCTACCACCTGCACCCCACCACACCCCTCTACCTTCCTGCACTCCTGATCTACTCTAATCTGTTCAACTTAAATTTGTTTTTTTTTTTTTTTACCATGTCACGTTTTAGATTCTAGCATTCTATGTAATTATTCACTGTATTTATTGATTGTTTTTTATTCCCTAATAGAATGTAATAGCTTTGAAAGCAGGGATCTTTGTCCATTTATTCACTTATGTATCACAGATGCCTAAGAAGGTTCCTGGTATAGACTTAATCAATATGTTTTCAGTAAGTGAATGAGTGAAAAAAAAAATATGAACATCTTGTCTTGTTCCTGATCTTCAAATAAACTATTTGAATGTTTCTTCACTTAGAATAAAATTTAGTATGACTAAGTCCTCAAAAACAATTGCAACAGAAATAAAAATTGACAAGTGGGACTTAATTAAACTAAAGAGCTTCTGTACAGCCAAAAAACAAGCAAGCAAACAAAAAGCCTATCAACAGAGTACCCAGACAACCTATAGAATGGGAGAAGATATTCACAAACTATGCATCTGATATGGTTTGGTTGTGTCCCCATCCAAATCTTGAATTGTAGCTCACACAATTCAAGGAGGTGCCCTGGGAGGTACCCAGTGAGAGGTAATTGAATCATGGGGGTGGGTCTTTCCCATGCTGTTCTTGTGATAGTAAATCTCACAAGATCTGATGGTTTTATAAAGAGGAGCTCCCCTGTACAACTTCTCTCTTCCCTGCTGCCATGTAAGATGTGACTTGCTGCTCCTTGCCTTCCATGATTGTGAGGTCTCCCCAGCCATGTGGAACTGTGAGTCAATTAAACCTCTTTCCTTTGTAATTATCCAGTCTCTCAGGTACGTATTTATTAACAGAGTGAGAACAGACTAATATAGTATTTGACAAAGGTTTAATATCCAGAGTCTATAAGGAATTTAAAGAGTTTATCAAGCAAAACTCAAATAACTTCATTAAAAAGTGGGCAAAAGACATGAACAGACACTTCTGAAAGAAGATGCAGAAGCAGCCAACAAACATGCAAAAATACTCAGCATCACAAATCATCAGAGAAATGCAAATCCAAAACCACAATGAGGTATCATCTCATACCAGTCAGAATGACTATCATTAAAAAATAAAAATAAAAATAATAAAATGATGCCACTGAAGTTGTTGAGAAAAAGGAATGTGCATACACCATTGGTGGGAATGTAAATTAGCCCAGTCACTGTGGAAAGCAGTTTGGAGATTCCTCAAAGAACTTGAAAAAACTACTTGACCCAGAAATCCCATTACTCCAAAAGAAAATAGATCGTTCTACCAAAATGGCTCATGTACTTGTATGTTCATTACAGCACTATTCATAATAGCAAAGACATGGAGTTAACCTAGATGTCTGTCATTGGTGGGCTGGGTAAAGAAAATGTGGTGCTTATATGCCAGTGAATACTATGTAGCATAAAAAAGATGAAAATCATGTCCTTTTCAGCAACATGGATGCAGATGGAAGTCATTATCCTAAGTGAATTAATACAGGAACCTAATACCATGTGTTCTCACTTATAAGTGGGAGCTAAACATTGGGCACTCATGGACATAAAGATGGCAACAATAGACACTGGGGACTCCTAGGGAGGGGAGGGAGGCAGGGGTGCAAGGACTGAAGAACTATTGGGTACTATGCTCAGTACGTGGTTGACAGGATCATTGATACTCCAAACCTTAGCATCACACAATTTATCAAAGTAACAAACCTGCATATGTACCACACGAATCTAAAAAGTTGAAATTATTATTATTTTTTTTTAAAAAAGAAGGGAAATATTTAGGCCAGGTGCAGTAACTCACATCTGTAATCCCAGCACTTTGGGAGGCCAAGGTAGGAGGATTGTGAGTTCCACGTCAAGGCCAGGAGTTCCACATCAGCCTGGAAAATGTAAACCCAATCTCTACCAAAACCCAACAAAAAAACAAAAAAACAAATAAGAAAAATAAAAAGAATGGGCATGGGGTATAGTTGCTCAAGCCTGTAGTCCCAGGTACTCAGGAAGCTAATGTGGGAAGATCTCATGAGCTCAGAAGTTGGTGGCTGCAGTGAACTGTAATTGCATAACTGCACTCCAGCCTGGGAGACAGAGCAAGACTTCAAAAAAAAAAAAAAAAAAAGTATTTGCTGTAAGGTTTTGTGGCAAACCTTTATCAGCTTCAGAAAGTCTTTTTCTAGCTATGTTTATGAATCAAAATGTCCTGTTGTTTTTCTTTAGTTACTGTCCTTGCCTAATTTGCTTTCATAAAGTAAGCTACAAGAATGCTTGCATTTTATTTTCTAGAATACATTTTATAAGAATGAGATGTTATTGAAAGTTTAATAGAATTCACTCTCATCTTTACTATTTTTTTTCTATTTTATGTATTTTTGAATTCTGTTGTTCTATTGCTAACATCTTTATGGGGATACTTATGTAATTTTTCATCTTTGTATTTTGAAATATAACCATTTAAGAAATTAAATTGGCACTGATCTCATAATAACTCATAGCAGAAACTTAAATTGTTTTATATTTAGATTTTCAAAATAGTTAAAGAAATTTTTAGTTCCTACTATGTACTCTGATAAAGAAGTTGAATAACTCATAACACTAATTCTCAAGCCCATCAAGTTTATATTCCAGTGAGTAATGAATACATAAAGCAGATAATTTACAGTCTGGTGGGAGAGGTGCTGCAATATAGGAGGTAAAAGATAGCATGAACGCATAATTCCAAAATAATGTCCTTTCCAAAGAAAGCAATGGAAATTGGAAGCAAGTATTCAATTATTGAAGAGATATTTTGAGTGGCTCAAATGTCATCATTACACTGAAAATCAAAATTGCTACTTATGCACCATTATGAATTTTGGTGGCTGGGGAAGAGTGAAATTCCTCACGGTTATTTCACAAGTTTTGATATGTTATATTGTCTGTATCATTTAGTTCTAAGTATTGTAGTTGTCATTATGATTTCCTCTCTGACTCAAGAATTATTTAAACATGTGTTTCTTATTTTGCAAACGTATAAAATTTTTTAAAAAATATATTTTATTAATATCTAACTGTATAAGTCAGGGTTCTTCATATAAGGAGAACAAACAGGATAAACACGTGTTTGTGTGTATGTGTGTGTGTGTGTTTATGTTTGTATAATGCAATTATAGGAGCTAGCAAGTCCCAGAATCTGCATGAGTCAGTGATCAGAGGACCCAGAAGAGCCTACAGATGAGTTCTAGTCAAAAGGCCAGCAGGCTCCAGACCCAAGAAAAGCTGATGTTCAGTCCAAATTGGAAGGAAGGAAAAAGCTGATGCTACAGCTCAAAGTCTGTCAAGCACTAGGAATCTTTCCTTACTTTTGAGAGGGTGATATATTTTATTGATTTAATGAGGCCTACTCACATTAAGGAGAATGATCTGCTTTACTTAGTCTACTAATTCAAATAAATGTTCATCTCATTTATTAACAAACACCCATGGACACACCTAGAATCATGTTTGACCAAATGTCTAGACACCTCATGGCCCAGTCAAATTGACACATGAAAATAGCCATCACATTGTATTATTATTATTATTATTATTATTATTATTATTATTATTATTATTATTATTATACTTTAACTTCTGGGGTACATGTGCAGAACGTGCAGGTTTGTTTCATAGGTATACATGTGCCATGGTGGTTTGCTGCATCCATCCCCCATCATCTACGTTAGGTATTTCTCCTAATATTAGCCTTCCCCAATCCCCCAGGCCCTACTATGCCTTCCCTAAGCCCCCTACTCCCAACAGGCCCCAGAATTTGATGTCTATGACAAGTCTTTGAAATTTTTCGAGAACATATTTATGGTCAATTTAAAATCATATTTCATGTGGGCTTCAGAATAGCATGTGTACTCTGTTGAGTAAAAAGGTGTGTGTGTGTGTGTGTGTGTGTGTGTGTGTGTGTGTGTAAACAAATGACTGAACCAGGTAATCATTTTAGCAAATAGAAAACTTGTGTCATTTTTATTTAAAATTCACTGTGATTAGAATTTTAGGAACTCAAATCAACAATGGAAAATGACAATAATAGATTCCTGGGCTGCTTCTTAATTATATACTTTCCTTTTCTAACCATTTTTTTATGTAAAAACAATTGAGTTTACCTCTACACATTTATTTAACATTTTATTCATTATATTTTCTAAATGATCATTTTTTTTCTCAGTCAAGTGTTCTTTCTGGTTTCTTAAAACCTACACAATGGAAACTTAAAAGAAGGAAAAAAATACTTATTCTCTGCTCTGTGAAATTATAGGTATTCCCTGAAGCAAAGAATACTGAATTTTCTGGCTGACTAGATGGAGAGTCTGGGCAAGCAAAGGGAAAGAGAAAATAAGGACCAAAAGTCCCAAACTAATTTTTAAAAATTACTAAATTAGATAAAACTTTTCCTTCAGCTAAGATAAATTGGCCATTCCTACACACAGCCTATTCCTTCTAATTTCAGAATATGTATTTCTAAACTCACATCCTTTTCAAATTTGCTTTCGATAACAAAATAAACCAGTTTACCTGTATTTATTTGGTCCTTATAGGGCTGACAGTATAACATAAATTACCAGGGAGCTGTTGAGGGTGGCATGATGTAAGTCCTCAATTGGTACCAATAACATGTTCCATGAAGATTTTAAACCTTAAACATAAGCAAGCAAATGAAACATTTAGTGTTCTAGTCGATATTGAATCTAATTTTTCTGCTGCTGTGATGCTATCTGCTTCAGTTGGCATTGTCAGTTTCAAGTTGAAAATTATTGAAATGCCTCAACCCTAGACCGCATTAAACAATTCCATGATTTAATAGTGTTTTCCGTGACAGCATTACTGGCTCAGCTTTCTCAGGCAGCTTAATCATACTGTGATCATATCTTTTATTTTGGATTTGCTGATAGATATATAAGCTTTGTTACTTTGTTAAAATATATAGAGAGAATAAAAATATCTATATATGTATATTTTACCACTATGACAAATAGCTAGTGGAAAGTTATTTATCCATTAGCATATTTTTATATTCTATCTGCCTAATTTTAAAAATATAAAATGTTATAATTTGCAAATTTATACCTTGGTTTAAAATAATAACTATAGTGGGTAATTTTGGTTTTTCATTCAGATCTCCCAGCATTCTTTTTACCCTTGTTTCTGTGCATGAAGGGGCGTAATTTGGTTTGTTTTTGCCTTCCATAGCTTGAGGCTTTCTTGGAAGATTGCCTTAGATTCTGGAGGCCTCTTTGTTCACCTAGATGACACTCCTTGACTAATGACTACTGGGTGCTGGAGTTTACAAACACCAGCCTCCTCCCTTTACTTAGCCCAGGACGATTCCTGGCATAATGTGGACCCCAGAGCATCTCTGCAGGGTCAGGTTGAAGCTACTGCTCCAGTTCTTAGCCTCAAATAGCTCATCCACTTGATCTTTTCCTCTTCCTTCTCTAGTTACTGCTATCAGTTTTTTGGTTTCCTCAATAACACTTCCTTATAAATTACTTGTACAGGGATGCTCAAATCAAGGCTTACTTCAGTGTACTAAGCATTAAGATATTTAACTTTAAAATGACAAGTAAAAATGATCTTTAACCTCATTTTTGTTTTGAAGGAGTTTACTCTTTAGACTCCCTAATGATCCCTTTTGAGGCTTCATTTTCGCAGTATGAATACTAACGCCAGTTTATGCTTTGCATTTCATTCATAATTTATTAGGCAATAATCCTAATACACAGAAGATATAAAGCCATAGCATTTCAAAGTCCCATGTTATCTAGAGAGTTATAATAACTGGCCTTCAGAGGATCAGAAATTACCAAGTATTCTCCAGTGTGTACTAGAGACACAGTCACATTGCATTCTATGTGAGAATGTTAAATTCTTTCAGATTTCATGGTCATTTTCTTGAACTGTTAAAATAAACTGACAGTCCTATTAGCATTAATACAGCTAGACAGGTAACTGAGAAAAGCCACAAAAAATAAATATTTTTCTGTCTTTTGAGAATTATTTTACATAGTATATGGCTATGGAGATATGTCTTTCACAAAAGGCAGTCAATGAGTCATTTGATATTGGCTAAGCTCAAATATTTGTAGTTGGGTCAAACTTAGTGGTGGTTTCCTAAGAGGAGAGTGTGCTCACGGGAGAAACTTTACAGAAGAAATAGAATTTTTACAAATGATCAAGCCATAAAGAGGTAGATATTGCACATTTAAAATTACACAATTACTGTTACAGGGGATTGCATTAATCAGAAAGTAGGGAACCAAGAATAGGGAACATGCAAATAAAATGGAGACTTGCCCAGGTAGAAGAGATGTTTAATTTTCCACAGTAGTTATAATGCTATATTATGTGCTGTAAGAATGCAGCAAACTTACGTTATGATTATAAAACACTGTTTGACAAAATTTTATTGTACTAGATTAACTCAAAAAAAATTTTTTTTTGACAGAGTCTCGTTCTGTGGCCAAGGTGGAGTGCAGTGGTGTGATCTCGGCTCACTGCAATCTCCTCCTCCCACTGCCTCAGCCTCCTGAGTAGCTGGGACTACAGGCGCATGCTACCACGCCCAGCTACTTTTTTGTATTTTAGTAGAGATGGGGTTTCACCATGTTGTCCAGGATGTTCTCAATCTCCTGACCTCGTGATCCACCCACCTCGGCCTCCCAAAGTGCTGGGATTACAGATGTGAGCCACCGCGCCCGGCCAAATTTTTATTGTAAAACCTAAATTCCATTTTCTTTCCAAATATTTATATAATATTTATGAAACTTGTTTTTACCCAGGCCACAAAAATAAGTCTCAGTAAACTATAAAAAATTTAACATTGTGAAGGTCATATTTTATATTATACAAGTGTAGAATTTAGTTTTGATAAAAGACAAATAATACATTAACAAATCTATTTTGGGTGAAAAAGAAAATAAAAATTATACTGTTAATAGCAGGCCAAAAAGTTTTCCTTAAATTATTCTAAACTAGATGTGTGCATTATTTATTAAGAGAAATAATAAAATTCTGTATCAAATTTATGATGAATAAATGTGTATTTTTTGTTTTAGAAATGTTAAATATATTTGAATGAATAAACTCTTCCCATTTATGCTGATGTAGGAGGCAGAATTCTAAGATTACCCCAATCACCCTTGCCCTTGTATAATCTCTTCCTCATGAATGTGTATGAAACTTGTGAATATCATGAGTTACTAGTCTCCTGATTATGTTATATTGTAAAGTAAAAGAGTTTTTAGGTTGAGCCTGACGTAATTAGGTAATTTCTCTATAAGTACAACATTTTCTTTGGTAGGTAGCTAACAAAGAAGTTAGACAGATATACTTCTCCTAGCTTTGAGGATAAAGACATGAGCTGATGTGTTTGGAATTGCCTATAAGGGCCATGTGTCAAGGAACAATGTGCAGCCTATAGGACCTCAGTGTGACACACAACAAAAAAGCTGGAGCCTGGGCCCTGGGGCTGCAAGGACATAAATTCTGCCAAAACTCTATTGAGACTGAAAACAAATTATTTTTAAGTCAAGTTTCCAGATGAGAATGCAGCTTGGCCAACACTTTGATTTCAGTCTTTAGAAACCCTGAGCAGACAACCCAGCTAACTCATAATTCTGACTAAAGAAATTATGAGATAGTTAATGTTCTTTTTGTTACATTGATAGTAATTTGTTACACAGTGCTGTGACTGTTTACTTCCCAAATTCATATGATAAGATACTAACTCCAGTGTGATGGTATTAAAAGATGGGGGCTGGTTGTGGTGACTCACATCTCTAATCTCAGCACTTTGGGGGGCCAAGGTGGGAGGATCACTGATGCTAAGAGTTCAAAACCAGCCTGGGCAACATGGTGAGACCCTGTCTCTACAAAATATTTTAAAATAATCCAGGCATGGTGGCACACACCTGTGGTCCGAGCTACTCAAGAGGCTGAGGTGAGATGATCACTTAAGCCAAGAAGGTCAAGGGTGCAGTGAGCTATGATTGTGCTGCTGTACTCCAGACTGGGTGATGGAGTAAGACCCTATCTCCAAAAATAAAAAATAAAAAAATAAAAAATAAAAGGAGGGGCCTTTTGGAGTTAATTAGGTCACAAGATGGAATCCTTTTAAGTGAGCTTAATGTCTTTATATTAGTACCTAGAGAGCTCTCTCAACCCTTCCACCATGTGAGAACACAGAAAATGGTCATCTAAGAACCTGCAAGTGGGCCCTCACCACACACTTATTTCTGTTATCCTTAAATAACAAACATATATTTCTCTCAGTTCTGGAGACTGAAAGTCCAAGATCAATGAACTGCTTTGTTGTTTAAGCTGTCCAGTCTATGGTATTTTTGTTATACTAGTCTAAAAGACTAGATAGGAATTGGTATCAGAAGTAGGGTGCTATCGTAATAAATACCTAAAAATGTAGAAGTGGCCATAGAACTGAGTACTAGGTAGAGGCTAGAAGGGTTTTGATGTGCTTGTTAAAAATATAGATATTAAAGGTGATTCTTCTGAAGGGTCAGAAAGAAAAGAGGAATGTGGGAGAGAAAGTCTTAACTTCAAAAAGAATATCTAAATAATGAAGAAAATTTGGGTAGAAATATGGATGGTAAAGACCATTCTGATAAGAGATTAGATAAAAATGAAGAACATGTCATTGAATGACACAGGAAGGGCAATCCTTGTCAAAAAGTGGCAAAAAACTTGGCTAAATTGTGTTTGTAGTCTAATATTTTATGGAAGCTAGAACTTGCAAACAATAAAAATGGATATTTAGCTGAGGAAATTTCTAAGCAAGGTGTTGAAGTGTAACTTGGTTCTTCTTGACTGCCTATAGTAAAACGCAAGAAGAGAGAAGTGATTTAAAGATGAAATTACTAAGCAAAAAGGAAGCCAAACTTAAATATTTGGAAAATAGCCTATGCATATTATAAAAAATGAGAACACTGTGTGTGGACGAGTGACTGTTTTATAAGTAGATTAATATAGATAAACCATCCAAGAGAAGCCAGGCACTATTCTTCAAGATAATGGAGAAATGACCCCAAAGGCTATTTATAGATCATCAGGCTGCCACTCACGTCACAGGTCCAGAATGCATGGTCCCGGGATACCGGGATACCAGGCTGTTTACACTTAGGTTTAAGAGGATGAGATTGCCCAGAGTCATGGAGCCATAACCCCAGTGTAGGAGAGTCATAAGCATGGGGCTCCAGTCTGGGAAAGCTGTACGGCCCCAGCACAGAGAATCACTGTGTGAGTGGGGTCATCACAGACAGCCTCAGTGTGGGCAGCATGACGCTGAGCTGTGTGGGAGATGTTATCACCCCAGTGGGTCTAGAAGGCAAAGCATCAAGACAAAGGGTCTTATTCTTGAGTCTTGAGATATAAAGGAATTTGTCTTATTGTTTTTGTTTATTAGGGATCTGCTACTTCTTCCCTATTGTCTCTTATGGAATGTAGTTGTCTATCCTAAGCCCATCCTACCATTGTATTTTGGAAGCACATAAATTATTTGGTTTCACAGGCTCACAGATGGAGAAAAATTTTGCCTCAGCATAAATTGTACTTCAAATCTGACTGATATCTGATTTAGCTGATATTTAAATGAGGCTTTGAAATTTAGACTTTAGATTTCATGCTGGAACACGCTAAGACTTTGAGGGTTGTTGGAATGAAAAGAATGTATTTTTCGTGTGCGAAGGACATAAGTATTGGGACACCAGGCATGGAATGGCATGGACTGAGTGTTTGTTTCCTACCCTAATCCATATGTTGAGATCTTAACTCCCAATTCGACAGTACTAGGAGGTAGGGTCTTTGTGAGGTAATTAAGTCATGAAGGTGGATTCTTCATGAGCAAGATTGCCATTTTGAAAGAGACCTCAGACATCTTTCCCTCCTCTTCCTCAGTATGAGGCACAGTGAGAAGATATCTATCTAGGAACCAGGAAGTGAACCCTCACTAGACATCAAATGTGCCAGCAACTTGATCTTGAACTTTCTAGACTCTAGAACTGTAACAAATAAATGTTTGTTGTTGAAGCTACCCAGTCTGTGATATTTTTGTTATACTGGCTGAAATGAACTAAGATACACAGAGATAGAAAACTAATACACTTGGATAAGTGTTACCTTCTTTACTTTCCTTGCCAAATCTTCAAGACATTCTACTGTTGTTTAATTTGAACTCATTGTTTAACATGGGCAGCCTTAAAGCAAGGGCAAAAAATTTAGTTATTTGGGTTAAGGACAAAATATAATATTAATTAGTCATCAAAATGGTATTTTAGAAGTATATTTCTTAACATAAAAATATGATCAAAATACATTGTTAATTGGAAAATGTATTCTAATCATATTTGGTATTTGATTTCATTTTATATATGTGTTTATATGATTGTGAGCATATGTGCATACACACACTATGTACACAGATGATGCTCTGCAAGGTAAGAATTTAAAAGCTAAGAAAAATGTTCAGTTGTTGGTGGGATTGTGGTGATTTATATTTTTCGTAGTGAATATTAATTGTGTAATGAAAAATATTAATCTATTCATAACAAGCTAATCAAGTGCTGTCCTACCAGAATCTTATGATTTTTAATGTTATGTCCTGAACCTTTACTTTCTTTTCCTTTTCAAAAATTTTCATTATTATTATGTTCATTGAACCACTAAACATGTTTGTGATATTTGTCAAATAGGAGAATAATATAAGTAGGATTTACTCTAAAACCACACATTGAATAGGAACTACCATGACATGAGTCTCGTGGTAGATCTGTCATATAAATCAATAGTAAGGATACGTTAAGACATCAGCAATGCCCTTATAAACACTGGAGACAAGAGTGAGGCAATATGTCCTTGTTTAGTTGACATTAGAATACTGTTTATTCACAGTAGACATTTCTTTGTACTGTATTTACATAGCTTAATGGGGTTTTGAAAGTTCAGAATCAGAGCTGTAGACATTTGGAACTGTGAATTACATACAGAGGCATTGTTGAATTCTTAAGTATATTATTAAAGAGTTTACATAAGCTTAGTTTCTATCAAAGAATAGATTTTTTACTTTTGGTATACACTAATTTAAAACTTGTATTTTCATTAATCTTTCAGACCTCTATATCAGATGAGAAATTACTGTGTGTCAGGCTCTCATCAAATAAAAGCCTGGTGATCCTGCACCATTCTGTATTTTCCTGTAGTGTATTTGATTTTTTTCTCTTTGTCTGATCGTTGATTACCAAGAATTATCTCTGGGAACAAGATGAATGTGTTTTCTTTAAGTATTATGGGAAGAGTTTGGAAACAGAATGCTAACTAAATAAAGAGACCGATTAGTTTAAATTGTTTTCCATTACTTTTTTTTAAGTTTCTCATAAGCATTTAAAAATAATCCCAGAAGGGGGCCATAAAAACAATCGAAGTTCCAAGTGACTTAAGATAAATGACTATGCCAATGGGAATTATACAGGGAGTTTGCAGAAAACACAAGTAAAATCTCTCCTATCACAGTGACCTTATTCTCTTTATTGGTTCCTCTTAAAGTACATACGAACATAGGGTTTCTTAATTTTAGGTGAAACTACATTTGTTTCCAGCAAGGAGTTGTCTGCTGTCTTAGTCTAAGAATATCATAAATTGGAAGAGAATAGGTAAATAAGTCAGAAAGGAAGTGAAGCCTTACCAAGTAAGCAATTCCTTTGCAACATTAATGGAGAGTGAATGTTTGAGAACCAAATGAGTTTTCAAAACTGTTTTAAGTTTTAATAAGTTTTGCCTGACTGCCTTTGTGAGGATAAATATAAGATGTTAGAGTAACCTTAGGCTGACCATTGGACCGAAAACATTGTTTTAGCTCAAGAATGAAAAATAAATGAACAGAAATTGTTCGATAACCATAATAAAATAAAGCATACAATGCTAGAAAGATAGCTAATATTCCGGATGAAAGTACAGAGTTCAAAGGCTTTTGACAAGTTAAATTGTATGGGATAAAATTTACTGAATATAAATGTAGAGCTTTGTGTCTAGATTCAATAATATAACTATAAAGTAGAGACATAGGGAGATCTGACTGGCAATAGTTCTTGTGAATGAATCTTGAGTCTGCACTGATCTTCCCTCCATTAGAGTCAACGATATGATCTGACTATACCAAACTTGTGCTAGCTTAAACCACATTTACACTAGTATGGTCTTTAGATGAAGTGGGAAAATCAACCCACAAAAGTTTTGCTGACTTATGCCACATCCAACCTATCATATCTGATTCAGAAAAGTAGCAGTTTACACACAGTAATTCAAAGGATTGTGAAGACACTCCAATTCTTGATATATGAAAAATGATAGAAATGCACATATGTGAGAAGGAAAGACTTAAAGACAATATAAGAGCTGTATTGTTATAGCACAATATTTAGTTAGCTTAGTTAGCTTTAGCTATTTAGTTAGCTTTATCAACTGTGGAACCAGGGTCCTTAGGTTTGATCTAGTCCCATCATTGAAGTTACTTAACCTTTGGCAAGTATCATTGATATCCTTTCCCCATTTCCCCATATTTGTAAAATAACATTAATAACCGGGTCTACTTTTTAAGAATGTTGTTACTGTTAAAAGACTACAAAACACAAAGAACTGTTCCTGGAATTATTATATTGGAATAGTAATAAATTTAGTATTATTAATGTTATTGTTAATATAGTCATTACTAAATTTGCAAAAAGATGATCATATAGAAGGGGAATCAAGAACTTTAATTAGTTTCATAAAGTAGAACTACTCATGGCAAGTTAGGCTTAATGTGAGGAATATTATTTTGGTACAATATAAGAACTTTAAAACAAAGTATCATGGTCTTTCTAATGATGTAATAAACTCCTGTTCCCAGATAATTTTTTAAAATTTATTTTTAAAGTGGACAAATAAAAGATGTATACATTTATCTTCTATATCATGTTGTGTGAAATCTGTATGCATTATGGAATAGCTAAATTGAACGAATTAACATATACATTATTTCATACAATATTTTGTGTGTGGTGAGAACACTTAAACTCTACATTCAGCAATTTTCAAGAATACATTATTATTAATTATAGTCACCACATTGTACAAGAGATCTCTTGAACTTATTTCTTCTATCTACCTAAAATTTTATGTCCTTTGATCAACATCTCCCTGATGCCACTTGACCTCCACCAGATGATTTTCTTAAGCAGACATTAGTGATCATATATAAGGGAATCCTAAAGTGAATGTTAGAGTCTCTGATATAATCTCTTTATTTTATTTCAACATTGAAGAGTCTGTGTTTCTAAAATGTTATAAAAATTTTCTACTTGAGAAAATAAATACTTAAAATATAGGTTATCATAATTTGTAGAAACTAAAATAATATATCTTGTGCCTTTTATTTACTCTCCTTTGTTATTAAAAATGTGTAAAGTTGGTATAATACGTGAAGTAATGTTGCTATGACATCAGTCTGAGTCTTGTCCAAAATCATAACTTGGAGGACTTTGAGAAAACAACCTTTCAAATTGTTGCAGTGAGTCTGAAGAGTTTGGTTGACAGAGAGGAAATTTTGATTTTTTTCTATGTATTCCTGGATGATTTCAGAAATCACATTTCTGCATATAAGAAATCTCATATGTAAAAAGACTTACTGTTTTTCCAAGTTCTTTGAAAAAATAAAGATCATGTATACATTGATTACTCACAGGCTAACTTAAAATACCTATGTTTTATTAAACATAAAAAAAACCATTTTCTTCACTTAGGTAAAGTCACCAACTTCCCTAATAAGATCATCAAGGAGTATAATATGTAAGACATTTAACTGTGTGTATTCTGTAAATGAAATATATTACAACTTAAATTAGAGCAAAAAGACACCCCCCGCCCCCCACCGCCTTTTTTTTTTGAGACAGAGTTTCACTCTCTTACCCAAGCTGGATTACAGTGGTACAGTCTTGGCTCACTGCCACCTCTGCCTTCTGGGTTCAAGTAATTCTCCTGTCTCAGACTCCCGAGTAGCTGGGACTACAGGTGTGCGCCACCAAGCCTGGGTAATTTTTGTGTTTTTAGTAGAGATGAAGTTTCACCATTTGTTCAGGCTGGTCTCGAACTCCTGCCCTTGGGTGATCCACCCTCCCTGGGTCTCCCAAAGTGCTAGGATTACAGGCGTGATCCACCGCACCTAGCCAAGACCCATTTTTAATAATGAAGTCTAGAGTCTTTAGCCATAATAGGAGAGCAGAGAAATAAGCACATGCTGTATAGAAAATATAATTTGTATGTACAGATGGCAACATCCATGCACAGACATACAGTATGCCAATGTATAGCCAGAGAAGGCCTCTAGATATTAATAGACTATAATATACAGTAAAAGTAGTATATGTTACAGATGATACTATATATTATAGATGATGTAGTATACAGATAATATATAGTATCTCTGGAGAGCTATTATAAATAATCTTGTTATTCCTAATATGAGTTACATTCAGGTGGACTATTTCAACTTTCAAAGATGTTTTAAGAGAATTTCGAATCCCAAATTGTGTTTTCCTTTCAACTCCAGGACACAGGAGGCAGCTGGGATGCACCTACAATGAAATAAAACAAAAAATTATTTTCCCACAAAACTAAATTTTTCATAAAGAAAAAAACAAAAGAATTTAGCAGACGTAGCTGCATTTTAATTTATTTGTCTTCTTAGACAAGTTTTTCTCTTTAAAGCAATGAAGATAAAACTAGAGGCTTGGCACCACGCACATTACAACCAATAAAAAGAAAATGAGCTAACTCTCTCAAAGGGGCATTACCCTTTTTCAAATTGAGCTCTGTATAATGCTATGCTCTGTGAAAATTTTAATAGTGTCACATAGTAAAGCAAGCTCAGGGACCATAAAACCCCGCACCTTGTCTGCGCTTGAACAGTAACCTAGCATTGATCTTTGTTGTACTGATATGCTAACTGCAGGGACAGTTATGAGGTTGAACTTAATTTAACACATGGACTTACCAAAGTATAATGCCAGCCCAAATCAAATTTATATACTACATGCATTCTAAACTAATTCATTTCACATAAGCATTTGAGCAACTATTTACCATCAATAGTAAATGTCATCATATACATTCTAAAATTTCAGAAGCTTACATGATAATTACTTAGACATTGAATTATATTCACATTGTTGCTGCCCTTACAGATCTGTGACCTTACTTTGAGATGTATTTTATGTGGGCAGACATTTAGTTGTGGATGATTTCCAGTTTTTATTTAAAGCTCATTAGCAGAGTGCTCTTCATTTTATAAAAGTACACCAGTAGAAATGAAGATGCAATTTGGATAAAAAAGACCTATTCAAATATTATTATTATTTTGAGGCAGAAGGAAAATTAGACATTGAAAATATAGTGTAAGCTATAATTTAAGGTTTTAAATGTAAAACTTACCTTTGATATCAGTTAGTTTTATTTATATTATATATATATGTAATGTTTTTTTATTCCCTTATGAATTTTAGGTTTCCAATTAATGAGAGTAAGAAATGACTATATGATAGGCATAAATAATTTAATGAGATAAATAACTATAAAATAGAAGAATTTGTAACTTTTTTTAAATGAGTTTGAAAAAATATTCTTTAGTAATAACTGAATCATATTAACAATTCAGGAAACTAAAACTCAAAAAGTGGCACATAAATAAAAATATTAGAAAACTGAAACAAATACACAATTTAGTCAAAACAGCCTATTGATATGAATAAACAGTAGTCCCAAAATATTATCAACATTTTTGATCTGGACCATGACCACTTAACAAAGATATTACTTTACTGAGGAGTTTTATTACTTCTCCTCTTCATCATCCAATTATTCACTTATCCATGTGGTTATTAACTCAACCATTTAATTAACAAGTCTTTATAAAGTGGTTAATATATGTAATCTACCATAGTAGTTTGCCAAAACAAAAGGTCACATAATATTCTGTGCTTGTATCCACAACCAATGCAATGTGACTTTGCAGCTCTTCTCATCATATGATAGAGTTTATTTCTCTGCTATTTGAATCTGAGCTGGGCTTGTAATTTGCTTTGGAAGAGAGGATGTGGAAGAAGCAATATTGTGCCAGTTCCAAGCATAGGCCTCAAGAGATCTTACACACAAGAGCCTCCCTGGGAAACCTGTCCAGCTAGCACATGAACAAGGTTGAGCTAACTTGCTGGAAGGTGATATACAAACGGCCCAGTTTATCTTGTCTCTCCAGCCAACAGCCAGCTAACCCTCACAAACACTAACATTATTGCCTGCAGACATGTGAGTAAGCCCAATTGAGACCAAGAGAACTGCCTAGCTGAGCTCAGTTCAGCTAACCCACAGAACTGTGGGCTAAAGGTTGTTGTTTTAAGTCATTGAGTTGGGTGGGTTTTTTGCAGCAAAAGCTAACTGGCAGAGCTAATCTATACATTTAAAAGATGATATCTATGTAGATCATTAGATGAATTTAGATAGGATTTCTACATTGTCCTGATCGAAATATGTTTTCTTTGCACAGCTAGATGGATAAATGTAGAATGTGGCAAATAGATTTTTAGTTCATTTTCTTCTTTGGATTAAATTTAATACAGCCAAAGCATTGCTTTCCTCCAGAATCTGTCACCATTTTCTCACTTCAGGAAGGGGTTTTTCTTATATCACAGGGACAAAGTACACTAACCCACATTATAACTGAGAGCACAGCATGAGCTATTGAACAGTTCTGGAAAAAAAACCCCACAGCTATTGTTTTATACTTTCAGTTTCTGAGACCAAAGAATATTTATTTTTAAATGTACTCTCCTACTTTTATTCAATAATTAAAAAGAATTAAACATTCAATCTCAGCTGTTCCTTTTTTTTTTTTTTTAACAATGCAAACATATGTCCAACTATGACTGTGGTTTATTTACTTTATTCAGTGAGATACTAAAATTTCTCTGCTGTAGTCCTCTTTAAAACTGCTAATTCATTTCACATTCCGCACATGGGAAAAAGCTTCCTATTTCCAAGGAAATAAAATTTGAATTAATAAGGAAAGATACTAAAAGAGGAGATTAACTGTAATATGTCAAAATAAGGCACCTAATAAATTCTCACAACCAGCCAGTGATTTCACCTGGAACTGTTTTAATTTCACCAATATTATTACAACAATAATCTGCAGAAGATAGAAAATTTTCAAGTAAAAAGTATTTGGACTTCCTAAATATTGAAGGATATAGTTTTCATAGAAATACTTATTCCAAACAAGCTAAATTATAAGTAAGGAGTTGATTTCTTTTTATTATAACCAATATGTCTTCTGATTCATGTATTTCTTAATAATATTGCCATGACTATTCAGCTAATAAAGTTACTTTCCTTGTGAGACATGTTAGAGTTAGTAGTATTTTTTACTTAAAAATTTTTGCTATTTTTTTTCTAAAATTTCTGTAAATCTACTATTGGCTTTTATTTGCAGTATCCTTGACTAATGACAGACAGTGTGGATACATTCAGCTTACAGTATTTCCTGTTGAAATTTTATTAAGGTAATGTTCCTTTAAAATATCTTATAGTGATGATGGCAGAAGCAAATTGAGGATGGTGAAATGTGGCGGTAGTTCTCTGTGTGCATGTAAATGTGCACATGCATTTATGTGCTGTAGAAACAGAATAAATCTACGTAGGAGACATGACCTTTTCTTTGATAGAAGATATAAATGAGATTTATTTCATTTATTGGTAGATGAGCTATATAATTACAGTTTAATGAGTTGGGATTTTTCTAAATTTTAAAAATATCTGAAATAGTCTCTAATTTTAGCTTTTTATTCAATATCTTAGTCATCAGATCTATTTGGGATAGATAATTTATAATGTCACATCTGTTATTTAAGTAAAAGTAGTGTCATGGAAAAAATATCATTCTAATTAGCAAGTTTACTAAGACAGCTTACCTTCCGATTTGGGTTTAACTTTTATGGATGTAGTGAGTCACATATTTCTTAGTTATATTTAAAAAATTTAAGAAAGAAATATAAATGCATATCATTATCTCTTTCGAGTTATATAGCAGATATTCAAAAGTTTGAATGGGTTTGAGTTTTGAATGATTTCCCTTCATGCCAATTAAAAACATCCTGAGCATCTAAAACACAATGGTCATTTTTTCCTTAGCTATATCACAGAGTAGGTGACACACAGACAAAGCCATTACTTGCTATAACAGTATTTGGAAATTTATGTTTAATGAGTTTTGGTACAATGCACTAAACATTATGTCTTATTTAATATAAGCAAGAGTTCTATGGTGTCAACTTTTATGTTTGAAGAAAAATGCAATTTTTTTAAATGTTACACAGAAATTTTTCTTTTTTTAAGAGAAGATATCTTGTAAAAAAATATTGCATTGTAGTCTTGGAGCAATGGAGTATCTTCACAAATAATTAAAATTCTCTTAGCTGGAAATTAAACACAATTAGAACATTCAAGGAAAAAGTGTTCTAGTATGGAATAGTAAATATAGTATTTAATTATGAAAAATATAGTTTCACTATTTTATATTATCCAAAACTATTCCAATTAGTAACTTGTAGTTTAAAAAAGACAACCATTTTATAAAATACACGAAGGAGATTTAAGAAAATTTAAAAGTCAAAGTTACATAATTACATTGTACTCTTCATTCAGTGCACTGAATCATAAAGGCAGACTTTAATCTTTTTTACTCACCTTTCTTAATCTTTTAAAAAACATTTTATTTTATTGGATAAAGTTGAATATTTGTAAATAATGCTCTTTTGGGGTAAAATAAAATGAATTCACAGAAACTAATATCCATGCTGCAACAATTAAATTCCATGGACAGTGCTAGGCTATTTGTTTAATGTAATATTATGCTACAAGTAACATTTATGTTGTGTGTGTAATTTATATGTGGCTCAACAGATTAAGAGGTAAAAAGACACATACAGAGATTTGAATCACTAATTGATCTTCATTTTCAAATCATTTTTCTTATATTTATTTCTCTTTATATTAATATCACTAAATCATTTCCATGGAAAGAAAGCATTTTTCACAATTAATAACCTTGAAAAAGGGTTAATCACTGATCCTGCCTAAGCTTCAGATTTCATTTCATACAATATTTTTGGTATGTGTAAATATGATGTAAATAATGGATGGTGGCTTTGCTGAGCACTTTTGTGATGATTGAGATAAGTAACAATAATATGTAGCAATCATGTTGACAACAATAATAATGGTATTAATGGTTTTAGCCAGAATGTTTGGTCTTTGAATGAGAAAAGATTGTAATTGTAGTAAAACAATTTTGAAAATACTCTCTTTGACACACTGCTGTTTTTCTGCTTTCTAATATCTATTCCAAATCTTATTTTGTAATGCCACCTGTACTCATTTGTAAATATGCAGGCTGAGATCACATGCTTTGTTGTCACAAACAAGGTAATAGCTTGCACCTGGACTACAAAAAAATGCATTAAGAAGACCTTGTTGGAAAGGAATTCCTCCTATGATGAGGGTGGCTTGTCTGCTTTCCCCATATCAGTCCTGTCATTATTTATGCCTCCTCAGGGCAGGAGAGATAAATTCTCCTAGCTGTCTAGCTGAGACTTAAAGGGTAAAAAAGTTGCATTGCATTTTCTTTTTGTCTTTTTCTGTCTATCGGTTGGAATTTATCATACTCAATGCCTTGGCAACACACAAACACAGCCCCACCACAAACACACACACACACACACACACACCAATCCATACCACAGCACACCACACCACACCACACAAAATAACTACTAAAGACAATTTAAAAAAACATGCTTGCTCAATGTAGTTTAATTCAAGATCTAGGGCCTTTAGAAATATGTGTGTTGAATATGAAACCTAATCAGAAACATTTTTTCAAATGACTGTGAGTCACTGTGTGTTATTTTTGGTTGTTTTCTCCCTTGCATCTTTCTTAGTGGAAATGCAATTATCCAGGTGATTGGTCTGTAGGAGGAATGTTTTAGTCAGGAATGGGTGTTTGACCAAAAATTCACAAGGGACTCAAAAGGAGGGGTGCAAAGCCACCTCCATAATATTTTCACTTTTCAAGTTGTGGTGGATTGTACTTTCATTACTGCAACTTCTGAAGTTCCATAAGCTGACTGATAATTGTAGTCAGCTCGGAATAGCTCAAGTGGGAGCAGTTGTTTCCCACAAATTCCCAAGCAAAATTCTGTAGTTGTGAGCTGTTCCATTAAGGTACAGTTGAGGAATCACAAGTACAGGCTTTTAGCACAGAAACTATTATTCTTATAAGAAATAATGAAGGTGGAGATGAGAGCATTCTGTTTTTAAACCTGGTACTTCTTGAAAACTACTAGTGTGAGGGACACCAAAATGTGGGGGAACCAAACTTCCCAGATGCTTTTTCTATCTTCCTTTATTAAACAGCTGATTTGGGAACCAGCAATTGGAACAAAGTAATAATTAAACGAACAAACTTGGTTAAACTGACTGATGTCCAAGCTGGGGGATGGTTCTATAGGGAAAACAAAAGAATGGAGAAAGAAAGAAAAACAAATATTAGTTAATAAAAAAAAAATTAAAATAACACAGGAAAATATTAAAAAACATAGAAATTAGACATTAACAAGCTGGAACTTGCATGAATGCTTCTAAAGTGTGCTTTGGATATTATTTGAAAGATTAATTTTCATACCAGTTTTCTTTATAACATTTGTAACTGCAGTAAATTATAACAGAGCATGGAGTAGCATTGATTCATCTAGGATTAAGGGTCCGATTCTGCTCTCTATGCTCTAGGAACACATGGAGTCTACAGATGGCACAGGACAAAGCAGGCTTAAACTGCTGGTTAGAACTATCAACAGGGAGATCACATCCTCCTCACCTTATATTGCCTGTTCTGAACAGAATTTTTTATGTTACCGCCCTTAGTGAAATAACACCTAGTGAGATGAGAACAGTTTATTATATTCTCTCTTTTCTCAGCATTTAAAGATGATCTGCTGTTTGCTGATGATGTACCCTGCTTGGTGCCATAAGGGAGTTACTCACATTGAATTATTTTAACAAATTACATTTTAGAGAATACAGTGTACCATTTTTATCTTATTGTAAGTAAATCACAGGAATCAATTCAAGCTTGATATTGATCCTCAGCATGACATTGTAGTAGATGATCAACTAAATGTTTAAATGAATTACTACACATACCAGGATTCTTATGATGTTTATTATATATATATATATATATATATATATATATATATATATATATAAAACAGTAAGAAGAAAACATCTTAAATCTCAAATGGTAATTAAGTTACCATAAAATATCCAGGTTCTTGAATTATGTGTTGTGGTTTCATGTAAAGAATAATCAATTTTCAGGACGGGTTTTAGGAACCATGATATTGAGGTAAAGCTTTAATATAATCTTGATGAATGAGAGGATTGATTCATGGTCAAGTTATTTTATTAATAAAATGAGGTGAATACCTATGGAATGTGTAATCTATTGCATAGATATATCATAATTAATACTCTGTATTGTTAATAATAATTTAAAAATAACTTGAGTTGTATTATTTAGGTAACCACCACTTTCTATTATAAAATACCAGTCCCTTCATATATATATATATATATATATATATGTTATTTGTCTGGTTGCTAAAGGCATTTTAATTTGCAAACCTTCAAAGCTACTTAAGATGGCAAAATAGGAAATAAAGACACAGTTGAAAAACAAATATTATAGCATGATGTCCTTCATAAGCCATTTTTTTTACACAGTGTTTCTATAGCATAATTGCTTGAACACCACTATTAGTTTATTTTGCCTAAGAGATATTTTTGATAATAAATATATTGGTGGTCTTTTAGCTTAGAAATATAGTCTATTGTAATCTGGCCTAATTAAGTCTTCAAGGACAAAACTCAATTTAAAGCCATGTATATCCTAACAAATCATTGCTATTGATGCCTGATAAAACATTTGGGGAGAATTTTTAGTCATCCCCACTGGATGTCTTAATGATTTTCAACAACAGACTGCCACCGATAAAATTAACACAACTCCTATTCATTATTTCAGATTTAGGTACCTAAAAGATTCCTTACTTTTTCCTGAGTTTTCCTTAGATTAATAAGATAGATGGATAATGCTAAATTTTGGTAACATGGCTTATTGGTTGTACTGTTTTGGTCGATTTATGTAGCCTCTGTATTCATCTGTTTATGCTTCTTGGCAGAAATAGTTATGAGCTTTAAAGATAATAAGTGCAATATGTGTGAAACATAAGCATTTAAAATAGTACTATGTACTATTTCCTAATTAGTGTGTCATTGCACACTAATTAGAAAACCTATCAGAAGACAATGGCATATAACCAAAGCAACAGATAAATAAAAAAAACTTTGCTCTTTTCTTTTCATATATATCACTTCCTTGTTTAGTTGATCTGTATATATTTTTCTACTTACATTTTACTTCGGATAATATCGTCATTAATTTGCCTTCCCCAAATACATGCAAAGCAATAATAGGGAGGTAGTGTCCAGAGAGCCAAAGATACTAATGGGCATTGTGAAGAATGAACTATATGTTCCTGTCAATCCATATTACCAAATGACACTCAGATGTTGTCATAGTGTTAAACAGTTCCATTATAGTCTTATGCCGTTTTCACCTGTATTAAAGCATTGCCCACCTGCTGTATACAATAAATGTCAAAACTTCACTCTGTATACAATGGGTGCTAAAAAAAATCAGTAAATATTATAGATAAGCAAAGTGTTGACGCAAAAATCCCACCGTCTATCATTGACTAGAATAAAATTCATACATATTTTTCTCTCATTCTGTTGCTTTTTACATTTAAGAAATGTTTTGCGAGTAGTATCAAGCTCTGTATGCATTAGTTATAGGCAATGAGAAATGATCTCCATATGTATAGTATTACTGAACTAAAATATATGCTCTGATGTGAAATAAAGATAAAATTTTCAGTGTTTTATGCCATTTTAAAAAGGACTATAGAATATTCTAGTTTTGACATGGCAACAATATACTTTTTTACCACAAATGAGAATGTTTATTGCCTCCTTTCCTCTCCAACCTTGGCACAATGTGTAAAAAATAATTGTTTCTACATTCTATTGCCATCTGTTCTGTGGCATTAAGATCAACTGCCCTTTTTTTTCTGTTCATGGTGCTTTGTAAGGTTTTTCTTTGGCACACAGGTCATACCATCTGATTCTGCGGCTCTGTGCCTGTGGGTGGACATCTGGAATAGTTGGCTTAAATAAGTTTGTGCTTGTTGCTAGTTCTGGTAGAGACATAGTTCTCAATGGTTATTTCTTTAGTTTATCTGTTGGAATACAATTGGTTTCGTTCCAGGAGAATATCTTCCATTGCACTTGTTTTCAAAGGCTTTCAGTCTTTTGCTCGGATTTTGATTCCCTTCCAGTTCTCACAGCTGAAGGTTAGTAATATGATTACATTTGAGTTGAATATTTTCAGTTTTATGTTTGTGCTTTTAGTTTTTTGTAGACTCTTTATAAAGGACTTAGCAAACAATTTCTTCTTTATATTGAACATCAGTTATTTTGTGAGTCTGTAACATGACACAGTTTAACTTCTATATTGATATTAACTTGGGATCTGAAGGGTATTTTTGGTTCGGTGCAGTGGCTCGTAATTTCTGCAATTTGGGAGGCAGAGGTGGCAGGATCACTTGAAACCAGGGGTTCGAGACCAACTAGGCAACAAAGCAAGACCACTGTCTCTCCAAATAAATAAATAGATAGATAGATAGATAGATAGATAGATAGATAGATAGATAGGTATATAGATAAATGGAGCATGATGGCACATGTCTGTGGTCTTAACTACTCAGGAAGCTGAGGCCAAAGGATCGGTCAAGTCCAGGAGTTCAAGGCTGCAGTGAACTATGATTGTATCACATGTTAGCCTGAGCAACAGAGTCAGACTCCATCTCTAAAAAGAATAAAAATAAAAAAGAGTATTTGGTTTGGCATAAGCGTGACATTTAGGCCAGTTGAATTTAGTGTGAATCTTTTGCTAAATTTAACACTTTTGAATTTTCTCTGTTGTTTACTTGAAAGGCAATATCTGAGGATGTGTTATTTATTTGTACCTTCCTAAATGCTCTCTCATTTATGTCAACATAAAACAAGGGTTTGACAATAAGTGAGCTAAGAGAGAGTCAGCGTAGAATGTATATCCTAACAAATCATTGCTATTGATGCCTGGTAAAATATGTGGGGAGAATTAATGTCCTTTAAGAAGGACATTAATTGATGGCCTATTAAGAAGGACATCAAGATGAGGTCCTTTCTAGCACAGATTCCGTCATGGTGAAGTGCAGTTTCAACAAACCCAAGAAAATGGAAGGTCTCAAGAAAGCAGTAAGATTATATTTTGAAATTATTATACTGAATAATGTTTTAATACTTTGTGTTTCAAAATACAAATTGTCATTCTAGAATCTTGGAAATGATAAGTAAGCTATTCATTAATATACAAAATAAGATTTTTTCTTTTAAATGCATTGATTACATTTGATCATAGCTGAAACAAAAATGTAAATTATTGGCTCAAAGCCCTGACTGAATACATGGTGATGTATCAGTTGCTCCTCCTCAAATTGCCCAAAGCAAAGCTGATTCTGCATAAAAAGAACAAATGTCCTCCCACTGACACGGTAAGTTAACATTCCTGTATAGCGATCATGATTTGCACTCATCATTTTCTATGGCGCTCACATTCATTAAGTTCTTAAATGTTACTTATACTATACCATTGGCTGTGTTTACTCTTCACGGGTGAAAGTGCAGTATTCAGTGTTCATCTATATTATCATTCTGTAATAAATTATATAGTTTTTTTTTTTTTTGAGACAAGGTCTCATTCTGTCACCCAGGCTGGAGTGCAGTGGTGTCATCATAGCTCACTCCTACTTCAACCTCCCCAGGTTCAGCTGATCCTCCCACCTCAGCCTCCAGAGTAGCTGGGACCACAGGCAGGCACTACCATATCTGGATAAGTTTTGTGGTTATAGGTTTTCCTCATGTAGCCCAGGTTAGTCTCCAACTCCTGGGTTCACGCAATCCATTGGGATTGCAGGTGTCAGCCACCATGCCCAACCAATTTCTATGTTTTAAAAAGCATTTTTCTTCTTCAGTGTGTACCCCAAAATAACAGTAATTTAACTCCCCATATACCATTAGGAAATTCCAATAACAAGTCAACAATGACCAATTTCAACCTATTAAAGAAATTGTATATAGTTTTAAATCAGAGTTCTTCTAATAATTCAAAAAATTTTAAACGTTTTTATTCCATTAAAATAAAAATTCAGTATTTATGTATTGCATCACTATCTTTTCAAACTTGAGTAGAGAAATAAAATTTAAAAAAAATTTTATTTCTCTACTTTTATAAGACAAACTTTTAAAGTTTGAATTAGGTATTTCTAAGTGCTTTATCAAAAGCAATTTAAACATAGAACTCAAAGAAAAAGTATATTTTGCCTAATCAGATCACTACTTTCTTCCTGATATTTCTTGTTGAATATATGAAAAAATAAAAATCTTACAATCTAGATAATTCTGACGATACCATCAACAACCACCTAAGATAGGAAGAGATAGATACTAATTAAAATTTTATTATGACATAATGCCATAAATGGTTAATTGATTGTTGTTGCAATGCCCTCAGGGGATCTCTCATTATTTCAGGAGAAAATACAATTTCTGAGCTCTCAATGAAAAATTAATTTAAATTCAACTTAAAATATACAATATGAAACCACTATTGAAATCATACTTAAATCTCAACCTTTGGAAAAGTAAATGCAAATTGAGAAAAACCTGTTATTGTCTGTGTAATCCTAGGTACCAAATTATAAGAAAAGAAGCTTACTCTTTACTGTTAAATGTTGAATTCAATGGATGTCATTATATATGTATTTTATTGCATTTTACACCATGGATGTCATTTAAGGTAAAATTTTATCAGGATTTTTTTTTTAAATAAGGTAACATTTTTTTTTTTTTTTTTTTTTTTTTGAGATGGGGTCTCCCTTGCTCTCTTCCCAGGCTGTATTGAAGGAGCACAATCATGGCTCACGGCAGCCTTGACCTCCCAGGCTCAGGTGATCCTCTGGTCTCAGTCTCCAAGTAGCTGGGAACAAAGAGGCATGCCACCCCGTCCAGCCAATTTTTAAATTTTTATTATTATTGGTTTAGACAAGGCATTACTATGTTTCCTAGGCTCATTGTGAACTCCTGGACTCAAGCAATCCTCCAGTCTTGGCCTTCCAAAATGTTGATTGTATAGGTATGAGCCACTGCACCTGGCCTACCTTGAATCTCATTTTCTGACGATGTTATATAATAAACTGGTATTTGTTGAGTCATAGAAATGGTAACAAAAGAAAAAAAGGAAACTGATAGGAACAAGAATCAAGTTTAAAAAGTGAAAAATAAATTATTTCTAGCTTCTAATGTGGATATAGATGAGCGGGACATTTTTTTGTAGCTGTACAAATGATAGAACATATTTGGACAGGAAAAAAGTTGTGAGTTACAACATCCAGAATTGAAACATATAAAAATATATGAGATGATTATGAGAGGAATACCTCATAAACAAAAATAATTTGCTTTAACTCAAATTTTAACAAAATTCCAGATAACTGATTTTTAGGAATATTAATACTTTTGACAATGGATATCAAACATTCTGCTTAGTTTATTTTTTGAATTATCAGCATAGGAAGACATTGAAAATATGCCTTCATTTTTTTTCTTCAATTATGACCCATATGCATAATTGTATTTCTCAAAAATTTCTTCCTCACTATTTCTGACCCCACACTGTTCTTCCACAGTCTTACCACCTCCCCATCAAAATGTGGTGGTTATTTTTCCTTCCCATGAAAATGAATAGGACATTGTAGTTGCTGCAATGAATGTAATGTGGCAGAAATGACGTACTGTGAATTCTGAGGCTAGGTCATGAATGAGATGTGGCTTGTACCTGCTTTTCTCTCTTCGAATGTTTGTTGATGAAATCTAGCTATCACATTATTGAGAAAGTCCAGGCAACACAGATAGGGCATATGTAGTGTTTCATTCAAAAGCTCGTAATGTCCCAGCAGACAGCCAGCATAAACTGCCGCTGACTTCAGTGAATAATACTTTAAAAGATTCCATTTCTCATCCTTCCAGCCACCCCAGATGGTAATGAATGAAGCAGAAATGATCTGTTCCATTGAGCCCTACAAAATTCTGTTGATGGGTTGCTTTAAGCTACTTCTTTTGATGTGGTTTGTTATATAATTTTCTTTTCTGTTTGTTTGTTTTTTTAAGACTCAGTCTCACTCTGTCACCCAGACTGGAGTGCGATGGGTGATAGAGGCTCACTGCATCCTCCACCTCCCGGGTTCCAGTGATCCTCATGCCTCAGGCTCCCGAGTAGCTGGGATTACAGGCGTGTACCACCACACCCAGCTAATTTTTGTACTTTTAATAGAGAAGGGGTTTCACTATGTTGGTCAGGCTGGTCTCGAACTCCTGACCTCATGATCCACCTGCCTCAGCCTCCCAATATAATTGTTTTAAAATATATGTGTTTTATTACTATTTGGATTTAGCTGGGCTCTCAGATTAAGAGGCAACTGCCATTGAAAAATATAGTTCTTTATAATCACAGATCCCAAGAAGAGAGGTCACAAGTAGCCACATGGGAAGCACTAGGGTCAATCAGGGAGTAGGGGAAATATGAACAGGATCCCTTATTGCGGGTCTGTGGGGAGCAGTGGGTAAGGCAAGCAGGACCATTGGTTTAGAATTGCCTAGTTTGAATAATTTCAGCTGCTTCTGGGGCAGAAGGGCTATTCCAAGCTCTCTAGTACCTGGCTCTGGAGTGATTAGGACACAGGAATAGTGGCCCTGAATGGGGAAACCTGACAGAAGAGGTAATTGGGGGGTGTGGGTTCTGCATTGGTTGATTTGCATTTGAAAGGCATGCTTGAGCAGGAACTGTTTGCTATCTCTAGGAATTGCCCTTGAGAAGGGCAGACCCTCCAGAGTCAGCACTGCCCCAGCTACCAAAGCACCACGATGCAGGAAATAAAAAAGTGATGGTTAATAGAGTAGCAATTGGTAAACAATACACACAGACAGATATATATAGACATATACATATATACATGGATATATATACATATATATTGTTTACCTATTGCTACTCTATTAACCAACACTTTTTTATTTCCTGCAGTATATCTATCTACATATACATATATATGTACAGATATATATAGAGAGACATATCTATCTATATCTATATCTATCTGTATATATATATATCTACAGGTCTTTTAATCAGAAGAAAGGTGAGATATTGATTAAGGAAACCTCTAATTTAGTCATGTGGATCTAGGACTGTGGGGCAGGAAGAAGCAGAAAGTACAAAAAGTGAAATGTCTGGTTTACTTTAGTTGGTTGCTGATAGCTTAATGGGAAGTGAGAAAGAGATTACTAGAAGCTGGAGGATAGGAAAAACTTGTTTTGTAGTGGCAGAAGGTTTTAGAGTTGTGGAATGTAGAAATTATAACTGATAAACTGATGACCTAGCTAAGGAGATTTCCAGGCAGAGGGATAAAGTTGCTTCCTGGGTTCTCACTACATATCACAAAATGCCTGAGGAAAAATGATATACTGAAGAAAGTACTAGCAAATACAAAGGACCAAGTACTTGTTGGGTTTGAAAGTGAACTTGTTTCCCATTCCTATCTTCACCAGATGGAAACAATACTAAATTTAATAAATGGCTTCTGGGCAAAGATAGCATCAGGGTATCGCCATGAAAATGTGATCTGTAGATGGACAAGGGCACACCTGCACAGCACTTGGTTAAGAGTCCAGAGATTGCAGGTACCCTGATTAAACAAAAATTATTATAAGTATGTCATATATATTTTCTTAAAGAAAATAAATTAGTCTTCTAAGACTTTTAAGAACATTCCTTGAAATACTCTTATAGAAAACCTAAGATACAGGAAGATTTATTTCAAGGAGACTTGTGAGTGTGGATTTTATCTAATGAGGTAAAACTACAATAAAATTTGTAAGAAATTTATAGATTTTTTAAAGAGAATGCTATTGGTTGAAACCTTGCCAGCTTGGATGAAAAGATATAATGAAAAGAGGCCTTTGTAACTTTAAACTTCTGTGGGTAAGAAACAAGCTAAAAAGAGAACTGTTTGGCTACAAATACTATGTTTTATGGCAAAGGAATAATGACTTAAAAGAGGCTCTAAAGGAAATCTCAGAAGACAAAACCAAGCGCTGCCATTGAATCTCCAGTAGCTGTCGAGACTATTCCTTGTAATATGTGCCCAGCTGTACTTTAGAATTTCTGTAAAAAGTGATTTCTAGGTGTCTAAGATATCTCTCTCTTTCAAATGCAAGGATCTATGTTGCACCTCTAACCATAATATATTGAGGTTGTGGGGTGAAGATAACTTGTCTCTTTAGCTTATAGGTCGTCAGATCAATAGAAACTATTCTCTAGGGACAGTACTAGAGATATACAGCATAGAAACTTCCTCTGTAGTTGGATTTAATTTAGACGATGAGATCATAGACCTCAATCCTGAAACTGATGCCGTAATAAGGCAAGTCTTTAGGAGAACAGATGATTGTATTTTGCATATGAGGAGAATATGAATTGCTATGACCAGAGAGTAGATTGTAGTTTTCAAAAAATGGTTTCAGAAATATTATCAGGCTCACATAACCTTCTAGAAGCTTTCCTGTTACTGTTTTAAGCTACAAAGTGTGGAGTTAGCCTGATGTTATTAGTAAATGAGCTATTCATCCTTTTAAGGAAAATTAAAAACAAATTCTTATTTTATCCTTACCACACTGTTTGTAGATTTTTAAAAAATCTCCTTTTGATTGATAATTATGGGTATTTAAGTAACTTTTGTAAAGTTTCACATCTTGTAATTCTGGGAGCCAGATTCAATTCCAGTCTTTTTCCAGAAGCTATGCTCTTAGTCACTAAGCTATATGATTTATTTATTCATTGAGTGCCTCTTTTATATCTAGTACTGAACTAAAAAGTTTTACAAAGAAATAAAAAGAACCTCATTATTATCATCATCATTCAACAGTTGGACAAACAGGTATACAGAGAAATAAAGTTCCTTGCTTGAAGTCACACAGCTTGAGAGTGGCAAAACTAGGTCTTGAACCTGAGAGTCAAGCTCCAGAAATCCTGCTTTTAAACAGTGTCATAAGACGCTGCGATGAAGCTGTCTTCCTTCTTTTTTTTTTTTTTTTTCACAGTAGGTCTTAAACTGATTACTTTCTTTTCAGAAAGCAGAATAGAAAACTAGGACTGTGGTAGTACAATTTGAATGTCACCAAATTATTTCTCCAAATTGTTGACCCCACTCTCATATAGAGACATGCTTTACAAAGATGGCCTTTTCTAGGAAGTCCAATTTTTCTTAAATTTCCACATTACTTTGATAACCATTTAGATTGTGCTAAATATAGATATTCTTGCAATTGAGTGATAATTTGAAGTTCGTGAATTTCAGTGCTTATTATAAAAACAAACAAAACACCCACATCGTTTCTGAATTGCCATCCTCAACACTTTTTTTTCAGTGTTTTTCTCATATTCTTCATCAAATTAATGTAATTGTTTTAAAAAACAATGTCCTAACTACTTCACCAGTGTGTAAAAATCTTTCAGGAAACATAGTATCCAGAATATAAAGTTTTAATATAAATTCGATGAGTGAGTAGATTAGTAATTCATAATTAAATGATAAATTTTTGTATCTATAAAATATTTGCCTCTATATGTCTGAGAAATTTTGAAAGGTGTATACAATCAAATGCATGACAAACTTTTGAAATATATACTGTAATATTTCCAGAAGTGAGGTATATGTATGTTACAATTTTATAGGTAATTATATGGTATAATTATATATTTATATATTTAGTACATACAATATATAAGTATATATAACCAGAAGTGTATTTATATATTTATACGTAATAGACACACAAAAAATATATTTTAAATATTAGATGTACTTTAGGTCAGGCACCGTTCTGAGCACTTTATGTAATGTTAACTCATTTGATATCTAAAATAATCCTATGAAGTAAGAGCCATTATTGTTCTTCATTTTAAAATTGAAGGAGCAAATACACATACATCTGTATAGAAACTTGCTCAGTCACACATTGGGTAAGTAGGGGAATCTCTACTAGTAACTATAACAGAATAACGCATATGAAATAGCTCTTAGTATGGCATCAACAAACACTAGGCAACTGTATTAGACTGAACTATCCTTTTGACCCATAGAAATGTAATTTGATGTTTCAACCAATATAGTTAAGGGTGGAATTTGACCAAGAAAAAATAAATAATTTTATTTTCTGTGAATGTCATAATGAAATTGAGAAACAAAAATAGACAAGTTATAGGATGGTAGATCCTCCTAATGTCACAATGACAGCTATGTCTTCAAGAAGCAATGTAAAGAGTTTCTTTAGTGTCTTAACTTTCTAATCAATTTAACAATCCCAGGATGGGTACTGAAAGGCAGCAGGACTGACCATAATGGATATGTAAATACAGCTGCAGAGATTCGGTTACTAAAAAGTGAAACTCCCCTGTGATGTTTTACATTTAGAGACAAATGCGTGATCAACCCGTTTGGGGGTGATTGATCAATTGAAAAGAAATCCCTGAACCAAGTAGGTATTGTTTTGGTAAGGCTCTCTTAATTCAGCAAGAGTTAATACAACAGCATCAAAAGGATTCTATTTTGGACGTTTTCAGCTGACCAAACATTCTTTTACTTTGCTTGAATTTTGACATGAGATATATATTTTTATCTAGATGCCAGGTGCTGAATCTTTTTTTTTTTTTTCAGGTAGATAAATAACTTTTCTCAGAAATGTATTCTAGAAGAGAGAGAAAGCTGGTGTCTGTAATTCTGGAATCAGCTTCTGGCTTTTTCAGTTTCTAAAAAGTAGTGTGACCTTAATCAAAGCATTTCTTTCTGTGAGTTAGTGTACTCAATTACATGTATTTACTTGATTTTTTCATTGAAGTATAACTGATCATAAGATTAGTGATAAAGATATGGCTATGGCTATAATTTGGCCCTATACTAAAGGAGCATGAAAAAGAGACTAAGAAAGTCTAGAAAGAATATCTATTAGGTTGATGAGAAAGTAAATGCAATCTTTACCATTACCCTTAAAAGCAAAAACCGCAATTACCTTTGTACCAACCTACCAATATCTGCCTCTAGTTTTCAGAGAAATTCTGAGAAGTGTATGAAATAAAATGCATAAAATTATTTTTTGAAATATATACTGTAAATATCACAGTATTATAAAACCCAATATGGGTGCCATAATAAAAATAAAGTATGCTTATTGAGCATCTACTCTGAGGAAGTCTTTAAGTCTCATAACGGCTATGAAATGACAATTACTGCAAACTTCTCTTTTATTTTAAAGCGTTCAGCATTCTCCTATTGACCCAATACTATACACTAAAGCTTCCAGGGGTGGTACTGTTATGGAACAACAGGGATAGCTGAGATTTAGAATGACTAGCATAGCATAAATAATTAATTATCACTTTGGTAAGAACAAAGTAATAAAATAAATTTTGCGTAAGAGATTTAAAGTAAACTCAGGGAGTGTGATGAGAAAGATGAACTAGGCAAAATATTTAAAAGTATGTCCTTATATACTATATAGCAGGGGTCCCCAATCCCTAGGCCACCCGAAAGTACCAGTCCATGTCCTCTTAGGAACTGGGCCACACAGCAGGAGGTGAGTGTCAGGTGAGCGTGCAAAATGTCACTTGTGTTTATGGCCACTCCCCATCACTCACATTATCACCTGAGCTCTACCTTTTGTCAGATCAGTGGTAACATTAAATTCTCATAGGCCCATGAACTCTATTGTGAACTGTGCATGCAGGGATCTGAGTTGCATGCTCTTTATGCTTGGTGATCTATCACTGTCTCCCATCACCCCCAGACGGGACCCTCTAGTTGCAGGAAAACAAGCCCAGGGCTCCCACTCATTCTACATTATGGTGAGTTGTATAATTATTTCATTGTCTATTACAATGTAGTAATAATAGAAGTAAAGTACACAATAAATGTAATGCATTTAAATCATCCCAAACCCATCTCCCACAACCCCCACAGTTCGTGGAAAAATTGTCTTGCACAAAACCGTTCCCTCGTGTCAAAATGGTTGGGGGACCATTGTTAGGCATATAGAATAAATGCCTAATTACGTACCCTATTACTGTAGTTATATATATATATATATATATCTTATTCTGTATGTTGATTTATTTATAACCAGAATCTGTAAGACATTTTATCACATAAGCTCAAATATATCTGATTCAATATTTTTCTTAATAAATAAAGGCTGAGGAAAACCAAAGGAAAAATTAAGACTGTCAGACAAGCAAGGAATTCAGCTTGTAAATAGCATAGAGAAAAACAGTATCTGCCAAAGGCATATAAAAGAGTAAAGAAGATTGACTCAGAAAATGAGTCCAGTGTTTAAGCAGCAAGAAATGAAAAACAATATACAGTGTACTGTTATAATGTTTTAAAGCATTATGGATTTTATATTGGTGTTTGTAGCAACATCGAATCTGCTTTAGAAACTTATTTTAACATTGTTTTGTACTTAGGATGCATGTCAAAGAAGCTTTGCTCCCACACTTTGATCAGATCAGACTCAGGAGTAGACATTATATCGAACTTCTAAGTTAGCATCCTCAGTTATCATATTTTATCGGATCTAAACGGTGATGAAGATTTTGGATGATGTGTAATAAGAGCTAAACAGTTATGAATTTCACCCACCAAAAATCAAAATGTAAACATGGTTGTGTGAAATACAGTCTTTGCCACATATTTGATTGAAATATCTCATTTGACTTTCTGATAATTTGGAATGCAATGAAAGTGAATTCGTGGTGACATCTAATATCTTTCTAAGTGAAACAGCTCTATAAGTCTTTCTAAAGAGTAAAAATTGTATATTTATTCATTTATATGTTTTGAGATTTTTCTTTTTTTTGTACACCAATCAATGGCCAAGTGGTACTTACCATTTGTCAGTTTCATTTTAAGGGAAAGGTAGATAAGAAAGCCTTAAAATTTGCATTCTGAATATCTTTTCCTGTACTTTACAAAGTAAGGATGCACTTATTGTAAAGCTTCACTCAATAGAATAGAAGCCAACAGAAACTTACTCTACAGTCTCTGAAAATGTAATTTAATTCAGCTTTAGTTTTCTTGATTTATCTATCACAAACAACTAATTAATTATAGTATGTGATTCAATTTAAAAGTTATTATCAAAGTTTTGTGGAATAATTCTATAGTAAAGAAAAGTAATTCAGTCCAAATTTTATTGCTACTTGTTTATTCTAAAGATTATTCTGGTATTGCCTTTCTAAATTAAGAAATATCAAGGAAGAAGAAAGTTTTCTTTTAAACGTACATCTTTGGTGGTATTTGTATCTCCTAAATAGCTGCATAGATAGTAGACGTTTTATATAAAATACATCATATTCACACTTGTTAGTAGTCAGAATGAAAAATATTTTAAGTAGTGACACCTCATAAACTTCAATATAGTTCTTACCATATATATGAACTCGTGACCAAACCTATTTGCAAAGTTTCTATGTCATTGTTTCCATGGTTAGAAGTGAAGGCCAAATTTTGTAAGTAAAATATAAAGCAATACTGACATAAATATATAAGGTGATTCACTACTCAGTAAAACATACCTCAAATTCAAAAAAATGCACTAATGATTATTGTACATTCAAAGACTCAGCCATTAATCCTCTGGCAAATTTTAAGTCTATGATTCAGAATAATTTCCTTGTAAATATCAAGAGAAACCAACACTATCTCACAAAGCTTAGTCACCCCCAATTCTATTAATTAAAGTTTTATCTGTTTGTCTTTTTAATGGAGGCAAAAGTAGGTACTCAAAAGTACACAATATATGAGATCTAAACAAATAGATCCCATCAGAGCATATGTTAGAGTGAGTTTTCAGAGTTTTTGTTTTATTCTTTATTGCTCACACATTTACTCAAAACTCATAGTCTAGTGATGATTATCTTCTTCTTCATATGGACCTGACAGATCAAAGAAACATAAATAATGAAATTATATTTAAGAAATATCTTTTAATTAGAAAAAGATTAAAAGTCTATAAAAATACAATGAAACATAACTAAAGGTCTTCTCATAGGATTTCACAGTTTGATTGATAATTGCTAAATCAGTGCAGCAGAAACCCAGGAAGGAAACGACTTGATTGTGTAGTACCAGCAAGAGTGTGAAAGGCCAACTTTTCCTCTAGTATTTCTTTGGTGTATCCTCTGTGCCTTTGTTCTGCTCTGTCTGCCTCCTTCCAGTGCCATCTCATCCAGTCCGACAAAGTAAAACATAATATTCTTGTTGATGATCCTCAAATGTATATCTTCAGGTCTTGTCTCTCTGCTCCCACTGCTTTATGCTCTTTTTTATTTTCTTCATAAAACTTACAAAATTCATTGCTATTTCATTTTTTGTATACTTGATTTGTTTTTGTCTTTCTTCCTCACTGTAATGTAAGCACTGAAATCAGAGACCAGAATCTAAAACTAGACTAGACCAGATCTAGTTCACTTGGTTCATAATAAGCAATCGACAGTTAGAGACCTTTGAGTTAACATTTCCATACTTTTTGTTTTCTCACTTATCTCTCCTGCCATCTACATCTTCTCCTCACTGAGTATTCTCTGTGTTAGTGCATGGTAACAGTAATCACATAATTAACACTAGCTAGAAGTCTAAGTCCTTACCGAGTCCATCAACAAGTCCCATCAACTTCATCTGCAAGATATTTGCTGCAGAGCTCTGCCATTTCTTCACTACAAGAAACCAACATCCCTTACTTAGACTATGCAACAGTTTTCAAACTTGCCTTGTTTACTTCTACACTTACCCACTTGCAAAATATGAAGTGATTTTACTAAGCATAAATCTTATCACAATATTTCATGCTTAAAAACTTTCAGTGGTTTTGCACTGTGCTAACAATAAAAATATTTCAAAATAATATTGGTGATCTACAATATCTGAATTTATTTGTGTTCCCTATTTTCTTTCCAGCCATTTCTTGCTATTATTTTCTCTGTTGCTGTGTCCACTCATGCTAGACTTCTCTTCATTCCTGGAACAAGTCACTCTCTCGTCTGCCTTAGGGTATTTGCATATATTGGTCCTCCTACCTGGAATAATTTCCCTCCTCTCTTTTCAAGTAGCTAATTCTGTCTCAACCTTAAAGCCGTACATTAATATTAATGTTTTAGAGAAATCTTTGTTCATCTTACTCCTACAATTAAACACCCACCTTGATGCCCCAGTATACCCTTGCTTGTTTCCTTCATAAAACTTGGAAAATTAAAAACTTTTAAGTTTGTTTTTGTCTTTGTCTGTCCTTCTCACTGTAACATAAAATCTTTGAGGCCAGAGATCAGACACTATGCTGATTAGTTTGCTTGACCTTTAGGCAAGTTAACAATCAATAATTTTTGTGAAGTAAATGAAATGCTTTTATCTCACGATGGGTTCTACCCTCAAAACACACCAAATAATCCCTTAGAGGACTTAGTTAACAGCCAAGACATAAGTAAAAAAGAAATTTTGAATAGTTGAATCAAACTATAGCCCTAATGGTTAGATGTTACATAGTCTAACCATAGTATAGGTCAAATTTCTTCAGTTATAAGCAAAATGAACCCAATTCTAAGCAGCAAAAATTTGACACTTATTGACATAATGAGATAAACCAGGGATTAATTTGATTCTAGTATGCTTGGATCCAGGGATCCACATAATATATAGGGTTCCATTTTTCTCTTCATCTGGACTCACTTGATTGCATGACAGAATATCAATTTTCTGACTTCCTGAAATATCCATCCAACCACCCTGGTAAACCTGGGAGAAATAAAACATTTTATTAAATACCTCAGGTAATTGGCCCAAGGAAAAGTTTTATTAGCTTGCATTGTTTATATGCCTATTTTGAACCAATAGCTTCCCAAGGGATAATCTTGCTTACTGGGTCTCATCAGGTTGTACGCTCATTAGTGCAGTGCTGACCCAAGAATAGTGGGGATGCTATTAGATGCCAAGTACAAATATTCTAGAGACAAAGTGCGAATCATATTTCTTCTACCAACTTTTTTGCAAAACCACTGTTAAGTTTTTTAATTAAGGCTCTGCTAAGTAAACAATTTGATTTCTTAACAGCTTTGATAAAGGCACTCTAACAGATAACTTTGGTTATCATACTCATGTTTTGCCGGTTGTTGAAGTCATAATATACAGGCAATGACTACTAAATTGATAAGAATAAGCCTACTTTGCATTTTATATACAGGAACAAATATCACAATGTTCAAATTCAAACAGTGTTTAAAACAATACATTATGATTGTTTCATAAAACTCATGGAACATCCTCCTATCTGAGAATATCAGGAAAAAATTAAAATCTGACCTTTTTCAAATATTTTTGAAGAGGAAATAAATATTGAATAGAGATACCAGTCAAGTTGGAAGGAAAGCATTTCATCTATTACTAATGATGATTACCTTGAGCTTTGATAAACTAGATTTCCCCAAAGTTTATTAATTTCAGTCTTTAATTTAAAAATAAGATGTAGTGATAGCATAATAAAGCATAAGAAAACTTTCATACAATATTTTTTTCCTGTTGTGGTCAGTTGAGTTAAACAAAAATCAAAGTGAGAAATGACACTTATAAAAAGTAAAAAAAAAAAAAATCATCATTTTAGGCCTTTCCGTGAGATTGTGTTAAAGGAGATCTTGCCCAGGGTTCTAACATCCATCCTGCAACAGAATAATACATTTGGGACTTTTGTATGATTATCTGACATTTAAAAGTGGCCTGTTTGAAATTTTGTTTCTAAGTAGATATTATTTACAGTTTATGAAATGTGATGAATTCAATCTATAAATCAGCCTCCAAGAACACAAATCTTGTTGGCTGCCATGTTAATAAATCAACTTACCTAAATAATCTTGGGCCTCTGACAATGATGCAGTCTGTGGGCTTGGAAATTTAGCCATTGCCTTACTGTGAAGTTGATCTTCTGACATTTTAATGGATTGAGGTCCTATTTCTGATGGTTCAGTTTATATATGGACATAAACTATTTTGAGCACTTCAGAGCTGAGAGCTAAGAGCTATTGTCCAGGTTTGGAGTCAAACTGTCTGTTCTTAGGACTAACTGGAATGGAGTAAAATGTATATCTAGAGTTTCTATTATATATATAATTACTGCCTTAAATAATATCATATTTGGACAACCAACTAAAGTAACAATAAAACAATGGATATTTCAGAAGGGGTGATATATTTTGACAAAATTGCCTCATCTCTTCAAGTTAACTTTTTTTATGTGTGTGTGTGTGTGTCTGTGTGTGTGCGCGCACGCATGTGTGTGTGTGTATGTTTAAACAAATGGATGTTATTGCTTGAAGGAATAATTGCAACTTCCAGAATCAGAGTCTGATGTTTGAAGCACTGTAATTGTACTTTTTTTCTAGTGTCTGGAATTGTTTGGCAATAAATCGTATTCGATGCTGCTTCAGTTTCTAGTCTTTTCAGATCCAACTGCAGTTAATTACTCAAGACATGATCTGCTAAAAGCTACATCTGGAAACAATGTCACTCACTGTGCTTGGCATTGAAAGTTGGAATAATGTTAAATCAATACGTTTAACCACAAAACTTTGAGAAAAATATTGGAGCCGCCAGGCACTTTCTATGGATTTAGCTTAAAACGAATAGTGTATGCTGTTTATTCAACATTTATTTTCTGAACTTCCTTGATGTGACTATGGTGATGTTTTTGTTTTTGTTTACTTTTATCTTTATTATGCACCTGACCAGAGTTTAGCATGTAATTCCTGTGCTTCCTCATATTAAGAGCAGATCTTGTCTTTTCTGCTCATCAATTTATTTATTTATTCATTTGTTTTTGAGACAGTTTCTCGCTCTGTCATCCAGGCTAGCATGCAGTGGCATGATCATAGCTCACTTCAACCACGACATGCCAGGCTCAAGTGATATTCCCAACTCAGCTTCCCAAATAGCTGGGATGACAGGCATGTACCACCACACCCAGCTAATTATTTAATTTTTTATAGTGACAGAGTCTTGCTGCTAATTATTTAATTTTTTTGTAGTGACAGAGTCTTGCTGCATTCTTCAGGCTAGCCCCTAACACCCAAAGCTATCCCCCTGGCTTAGCTTCCCAGAGTGTTGGGATTATAGGTGTCAGCTACCACACTCACCTACTCATAGATTTTATATGCTAAGCATAGTATGCACATTATTAAAATTAACCTTTGGGATCTCAAAGGCAATAAAAGATGTTCCCATTTGAGAAAAATGTATTTTAATTTCAGAAATAGCACAGAAATTCTTTAGAATTTTCAAAGAATTAAAATATATTCTCTGTTGAGCCTGTAAGTGTTTGACTTCTTCACAGAGTACCCAGTGAATGTGGCTCATACTACATGGAGACCTTGGGCTGGGCACATTCTGTAATATTTTGGATACTGTATTTGTTTCACACTGTAAACATGCCTGGGCTTTGAAAGACAGCTACAGTGATGTCTTTGTTTTGCTTACTTGGGGTTGAACCAGTCCAAAGGTAGCAGTAATATAAAATAAATAGTATATTCAGTTAAATATGTGTCTTTAGAAACTAAGTGTAATATAATACTAAAGTACTAAAACTTAATAATGTAAGTATCTTACCAGTATCTTATTATTGCATAAAATTTAATGCAATAATAAGATCATTTCTATGACCTTATTTTTATTTTCTGGCTAACAGTATTATTTCTGATGTATTTTGTTTTCAACGACATCATGAGATGCATGATTATGTTTTCTACTTCAACATGATTTTAAAATACTTTTTTCTAATAGAAAAAAGTTTAGTTTTAGTAGAAATCCCTGCTGCTTTTATTATTTTCCTTAACTTTTAAGTAATTTAATAAAGGCAACCTCATATAACATCTTTTTAAATTGACTGAGGCTAGCAACACATGAGAAAATACCTCACAACTTCATTCATCTTTGATACTTGATTTACAAGCTACAGTTAGTCTTGTTGATTAAAAAGCAAAGTGAAATCAGGGGAATCTGAATGACACCATTCACTGAAAGAGAGGCAGCTTTCTCAGCAATTTGTATTCCTCATAGTAAGCTAATTGACAAATAGATTACTAAAGAATTGACACTATGTGACACTTTGGCACTGTAATTAATATTATATTTGGCAGAAGTCAGATGCTCATTGACCGTCACAGAAGATGATTGGTTTATGTCTTCAGAATCTACTAGCTGCATGGCAAGACATTTTGCAGGGTAAATTGTTTATATTGTTAATTATATCAACATAATATTGCATTGTATTAGTCTATCCATTCTGGAATATTTGCTTTGATGGTAATGTATGCATTATACAGTTGAATCAGTTTAAAATAAACACTGTGCTGCAGTGTAGATTCTATCAATTGTATTACCTTAATATAGCATTTACTGAGGGGAAATAATTTAAGAATGAATGGTCAACAGAGGTCTTCTCTTTGAATACAACACTTTGGAGCATTAGTGAAATGAGTCACAGCCAAGGGATGAAAGGGTTGGTGTCCTGATATCTGTGTTTCTATTATCATCATGCCACAGTTGAAAGCATTTTCTGCGTAGCTTGCAGAACTTATCACTGAAGAAGAGCTACTCTTTTGAATAATGTTCTACAGATATTTAAAGCACCTCTCAGAAGAATATATTAAGGTTATTTTCCGAAGTTTTCTGTTAACTCTGGTGTATGTCTGCAGTATTTTCATGCTATCATTGAAGTTGTATGAATACTATATAATCCTTCTAGGACTTACATGATGCAATAATGAGGTAATACATTATTTTTGATTAGAAAACATTGCAAAAACTTGAAAACTAAACTTCTTTCCCTTTCTTGCTTCTCGTGAGTAAAGACAGTTCTAGAGACAAATTTACATGTCTGGATTCAATGCCTTGGATCAAGTATAGGGTCGTGTATAACACTAGATTCAATGTTGACAATTCCTCTAAAATGGGAAAGAAAATGCTATTCAATACAGAGAATTATGGGATATAAAAATGTAGACTATGAAGACATGTATATAAACTGCATATTCTGAGGTTTGCAATTGCTATTTGGGATTAACTGCATAAATGCTTTCTGGTCATCTGCACACAAATGACATATAAAATGTAATGAATAAAAGTGCATATATTTTATATATCTCATCATATTGACATATAGTATTGACTACCTTTACATGTATTTGTAGTGTGATTAAATTGGAACATTAAGGAACAAAAACTATTTGGATATTTTATAGAAATTTTCTAAATAATTCAGTATTATAGAAATAAAGTTTAGTCAGCAGTTAACAAAGATATTTGGTAAGCATGGTTTCATATCTCCATAGGAGTTATGTTGATAATTTTATGTATTTTTTCCATATTGCATATGTCAATAACATGTTTTCATCAATCCTTTCTTCAGTTTCATTTATTTTAAATAGAAAGGAAATTCTAGTTTATTTGTTTACAACTATATCATACTGTTCTTGAAAATATTATTATATCTGATAACAAGAAAACATCTGCTGACCCATATAAAATGTACTTTTCCTGTAGATTTTATTTTTCTGAACTAATGAAGAGATGCAAATGTTTATTTCTTCTTTTATCACTATAGTCCCTTTAGATTTCTACTTTTGTTGACTTGAGAATGATTTTTCTACCATATTTGTGAGTTACCTATAATTTTTTTCCAGTATCTAATTATGTTCAGAAAAAATCAGCGTCTTTTCAGGATGTTTCTTCCTTTTTTCTATTGGCGAAAGGGGGTTAATGCTGTCTATAACCTCTTCTTCCATTACCCAGTTGCCTTTGGTTTCTGAAGAAGCACAATGGCTCTCATGAGCTTATAGCTGCTTCATTTATCTGTAAAACCATTTATCTTCCATCTCAATACCTTTCGTATTTCCCATTTTATTTTGTTCCTGTACTTTCTGGATTGTTTTCATGTGTTCTTGAGTCAAACAGGCTGTTTCTGCAAGGGTAATATTCTATGTACTTTTCCTTTTTTCTTTCTTATTTTTTGGTCTTTGATCATTCTCTCCATTTCCCTTGCCCTTCATGTGGATCATTTACAACTTCACATAAAAGTTTATTTATTTGAATTCCCTGAAATCCACCCATGAATACTTCACTTTATGATCCTCCCCCCCCTCCCCAGGCTCTATCCCACTTATTACTCTGTTTTGCAATGTATTTCCTTTAGTGGAACATACATTTATCACATTGTGCCCTGTTTCTCTTGGGGCTCTTTTGGCTACTTTCCTTAAAGACTTTTTGTGGCATTTTTGTTTTAGGACCAACTGATCTAGACTAATCAGGATGAAGGCCCTTTAAATGTTTCATTTTATTTCAAACATTTCTTCTGTGGCTGCAGCAAATATTTCAAAATGATTTTTACCTCTTATCTACCACAGAGTAAACAGATCTCCAGCAGGGATGAGATCTCTTACTTTATATACTCTGTCCTGCTTCCTGCTATGTAAGAGATACTAGAGCAATGATCAAAACCGTGATTTCACCAAGCTGAGTGCAGCACATGCAAATAATGCTGAGTTTTCTTTCACAAAGCTGTTGCTGAGATTTTAGAAGCATTATGGTAAACTGGAAATAATATTTCTCTAGGGAATGTTCCAGACTGACACATGCTAATATTCTCCTTGGACTAAATGAAGTGTGAGGTTGTGTTTGTTTTTTTTCTCATTAACAACAGACGACGAATTGACCAAATTATAGCTGAAATAATTTGCAATTAGACTTGTGGAAAACCATTGTGTTTCTAACCATAAGGGTGTGAGGCCACAGACTGCATCACACAAAGATATTGAAGAATGATTTTTAATCATATTGACAATGATTTTAAAAGCAAGGAAGGTAAATGTCCCTGGAAGGTGTGGAATCTATTGATATAGAGAAATAGACAACATCTCTTTTGTGAATTCCATTGTCCCTTCCAGCACTATATATTTTTTTGATTTACTGGGATAAAAGTTTTCTTGATCATGAGCCAGAAATTCTGTGTGTAAATTTCACTCCTGGGACTATGTTCCAGCTGCAGGATACTGAGTTTATGGTCCTGTCAAAAGACTTAAATTCTGGAGAGTAACTTGTGTACTAAAAGGATCTGACCAATGGAGTCATTAACTTTTCTTCACTTAACTTTTACCAATATCTCTATTTAACAATTTTTCAAACACAGTAAAAAATAATGTTTCTTTTTAAAATTTAATATTTCATGTGGATACTTATTTCCACATTTGGCATTATATATACTTGTATTTTGGGAGAAAAAGTGGGCTTTATGTTTTATTCTTTGATTTTGTGGGCCCAAAGTTTCTGTTTCTTTCTTTTATACCCTTCAACTTATTTATCATTTTAAAAAAAATAATCTTAAAAATGGAAAATACCCATATTTTAACTAAATTTGTGAGTTTCTAATATTGCTTTCTGATACAGCAATAAATAAATGAAAGCGTTTGAATTGATAAATTTGTTTAATGGAAGCATATAAGCATCTGTGTTTCTAGATATTATTGAGAAAGCAAGTTCAAAGTATTGCTTTTAATGTTATTTTTTTAAATAAAAAGAACATCCCCACAAATGTTGCACGTGCATAACAAGTTTCTGGAAGAACACATCAGGAACTGCTATTAATGGCCACTTTTGGGTTATGTGAGTAGGAGTCACATGAAGGGAGTAAGGAAGAAATAGAATGTTTATTAACATCGTATATGCCTCTGTGACTATCTTCATGGTGACTATCTCAATGTATATGCCTCTTCATGGTGACATCTCACCATGAACAATGATTGGCTTTATACTTTTATAAACTTGTTTTTATAGCAAATACAAGCAAAGTTGTTTGCTAAAAATCAAGACCAACTTTAGTCACCACTGTGTCAGCAACTAATTTGCAGGTTTATTTTTCACCAGCATCAACTAGAGAAATACAAAAATTATTGAAACATTGGTTTCTACTTACTTTACTTCAGGAGTAATTAAAAGCAGAGTAAAATTACGGACATATTCAAGAATCCCTTCTAAATAATGCATATCAATAAAACTACCCTAAGTCTGTAACTTTTCTTCTTTCTTAGCATATTTAAACAAAATTGTTAGCATACAATATTAACCCAGTGAATTAACAAACCCCTTAGTTATATTTATTTATTAACATTCATAGGACAGAGCCAAAGACAGCAGCTCTTAACCTGATGTGTTGGCTACATTGGAAAGCAGTTCTGTGTAGTCACTGCTCTCCTTTTTCCTCCAGATATGTAGGTAATTGTTGAACTTCAGAATGGGAAATGTCTCTTCCAGTCTATCAATGCCAGGCAAAGTAGGGTGATTATGGGTCCTAGAGGAGGCCAAATATGCTTAAACTGTATTCTAGTTTTAGCTGCAATTGATTCTGCATTAAAACAGGGAAGAGGCCATGGAAATCTTTCAATGTAACGTATTACTTCTCCTTGGAACTGACCTCCCTCTAGGCTCCTGGCCATCATTATAGCTTTGTAACTAAATCTAGTCAGATTTTACTTTACTACAAAGGCCCTTCCTCTTAGCTTGGCCATAATTCCCAAATATACTGCTGTAGGCAACTTCACTTCTCTAACAGGAATGTGAAATTGACTCTGCTTTAGCCGTCATTGTAAATGTCTGGGAGGGTCTTGGTTTCCCGCATTATACAAGGCTTACCTTCTTCTTCCATATTTCCAAATAAGATTGGAAGATTCAAATAAAATTTGGAAGTTTCAGACTAGTTTCAGGATCAGATACATAATTAATCAATCTGCCTTAAGATATAAACTAAATAAAGACAATTAACCTCAGAAGAAAATTAAATTATTACCTGAGGGAAAAAATAACTCTCAGGTATATGGATGATGCTTTTATGAGAACAACCATGTTCCCTTTTCACAAAACCATAAATTGGCGATCTTGTGTTTTGAGGATTAATGATGTCACCATATTAAGCCAATATCATGATCTTCAGCTTGAGTACCACAAGACATATAAAATAAAATTGTTCTTCCCATCTTGCTTCCAAACTTACTCCTCTTTCCAAGTACTCAAATGCCTAAGAATATATTCTTCTTTATAAAAGATTATTAAATTCTAACCACAGAAACTTAAAAAGCAGAGTTAAAAATTTTGACAGTTTTTGTATAAAATATAAAAGATATGAAAAAATAGACAAAATCAGGTCATCAACAGTAGCTTTGAAATGTGAACATATGGGGCAGCAAAGGCTGAGGCAAGTATGACATCTGCATTTCAATTATGCTTTATGTATAGTTTGCTGCCATTAAGCTGATTCCATATCATAAGAAAGAGGAAAAATACTTGCATTAGAGGAAAGTAGAATATTATAGTTTTAAAATATAATTAATATGACACAAGTATTCCACTCTTTATTTTACTGAAAAACAAAAAACAACAGTGAATGCATAAACCAACCAAAATAAGTTCCTTTTGAGATTTGGAAGAGTCAGTGGTATGTTAGCCAATGAAACTCTTCCAGGATAGAGAATGATACAGTCTAGGGCTGAGGGTTTAAATCATTTAAGAAAGTATTACAATAAATTATAATTTGCATCCCTCAATTTTTTCCAATCTCTATTGTAACTGATCTTTTTGGTTGTTATAATAACCTTCAAATGGACATTCTTGTTTTAATCTTGCCAGCATATCTTTCATTCTTCAGAGTGGGTCTTTATTAAAAGTCAAGCAGGTATTGTCACTGCTCTTTATTAAAGGCCTCTTGCTACATATAGAATAAAACTCAACACTTTTTCCATGGACCCTGTTACCAATGGTCCTGCTTATCCTCCAGTCTCACTGTTATGTCCCCTTCCTCTGCCTCCCTGTGCTATAGACACTGGCTATTTCATTGCTGTTTTAAAAGCGTGTTTAATACTGCCTTAGATTCTTTACATTAGCTTTTGCTGCTACCTGGATGCCCATCTGTACGATCTTTGCATAGCTGCCTTCTTATCATTCAGGCTTCAGCTTAGGTGTCACCCCCTTAGGAGCCTCTTCTTTTATCCTTACACTAATATAGTCAACTATCCCCATTCACTTCCTATCAGAATATCTTGTTTTATGTTCTTCAAACATGTATTACTACCTAAACTATTCTTTTCTTTTCTTAATATGTGTTTTATTGTGTTTTAGGTTTTGGGGTACATGTGAAGAACGTGCAAGATTGTTGCATAAGTACATACATGGCAATGTGGTTTGCTGACTTCCTCCCCATCACCTATATCTGACATTTCTCCCCATGTTATCTCTCCCCAACTCCCCACCCCCTGCTGTCCCTCCCTTAGTTCCCCCCACAGACCCTGGTGTGTGATGCTTCCCTCCCTGTATCCATGTGTTCTCATTGTTCAACACCTGCCTATGAGTGAGAACATGCGGTGTTTGATTTTCTGTTCCTGTGTCAGTTTGCTGAGAATGATGGTTTCCAGATTCATCCATGTTTCTACAAAGGACAGGAACTCACTGTTTTT
>CAUYQU010009106.1:0-33696 GCA_963574635.1 Cheracebus regulus | reverse complement strand
TTTCTTTTATATTCTGGATATTAATCTCCTATCAAATGAGTAGTTTGTAAATATTTTCTTCCATTCTGTAGGTTGTCTTTTCACTCTGCTGTTTTCTTTGCTGTGCAGAAGCTTTTTGTTTTGATGTAATCCCATTTGTTTCTTCCTGCTTTTGCTGCCTATGCTTTTGAGGTCTTATTCATAAAATCTTTTCCCTATCAATGTCCTGAAGTGTTTCCACTATGTCTTCTACTAATAGTTGCAATGCTTCCGGTCTTACATTTAAGTCTCTGATTCACTTTGAGAGGTGGCAGTCTAGTGTGAATAGATATTAATGCTTAATGCCTATATTTATCAAGTCATGGAGGTTGTAAAGTTCTGATATTTTAATTCTATAATATTTCCTACTCATTAGTTGAAATAGTTTTATATAGAACCATTATCCTCATCTACTATTGGGTTGCCCAACAGTACAGTTCATAGGATTCAAACATATTAGATGGGTTTCCATCCTTCGTAATTATTATTAGTTTGGCTAAGCTGGAATTATGTTTTCCAGCATCCCCTTCCCTTCATGGCACCAGGTGAGAGTTTGCCAAAAGAGAAATTTGTGCACGATTTGGAAGACCAAAATGAAGTAGTCTGTTTCACTCTGTGAAGGCTGTTGTGACATGCAGCAAGAAGTAGACATAGAGGTGCCTGCTCATTCCAGCGTATGCTTGCTTTTCCCCATTCAGAGTCCAGCTCTTCTTCCCAATTGCCAGTAAGATTGAGTAAATCCAGGCTAGTATTACAGGTTGCCAGATAAAATGCAGGACAAAGAGTTAAATTTGAATTTAGATATACTGTATTTATTAGTATAAGTATGGCCCATGCTATATATACACATATCTCTCTCTCTATATACTTTACATATGTGTGTGGTTTCATACTTATTTCACACTTATATAATGTATATACGTATTTTACACACATTGTACATATACATATACAGTATGTGTGTGCTTGCATGCATGTGCAAAATCTGGCAACCCTACCTTAGACCCACCACTAGATGCAGGGGAAACAGCTTTCCAGACACTTCTTTAGCAGCAATCATTTCCGTTACCACTCTGGCAACTGGACATGTCTGGCTGTTTAGTGACTTCCCTCTGATCTTCCAACTCTCTCTGGTCCTTACTTTTGCAGCCTCTTTCCCAATTATGTATTGTTGACCCTTGAATAATATGTGTCTGAACTGTGCGGGTCCGCTTATATGCAGATTTTTTCAACCAAACGCAGGGATGTGAAACATGGCTATACAAAGGGCTGACTTTTCATGTATGTGGGTTTCACAGGGCTGACCGGGGATCTTGAGTATATGTGGATTTCGGTATACGCTGGGGATCCTGAAACTAATTCCATGCATATACCCAGGGTGACTGTAGTTTTATTACTATAGCAAATATCTTCTTCCATAATGCTCATAATGGTTCAGCTTTCCTGGCTAAATCCTGATTAATACAATCCTGCAAATACAACCAAGGCTTTCATGACTTGTCCATAAAGTAGACTCTAAAATTTGAAAACCAAGTAAAACAGCATGTACGTTTGCATGATTATTCAATGCTGAGTCGCGTAATACTGGGTCAAGAAATGCCAAGACAGTTAATATACCAAAATTACATCACATCCTCTATGGATCCTAGTCATCTTTTTTTTTTCTCTGAGACAAGGTGTCACTCTGTTACCCAGGCTGGAGTGCAGATCAAGGCTCACTGAAGCCTCTACCTCCCAGGCTCAAGTGATACTTCCACCTTAGCCTCCCGAGTAGCTGGGACCACAAGCATGCACCGCCAAGCCAGGCTAATTTTTCTCTTTTTTGTAGAGATGAGGATTTACCATGTGATATGGTTTGGCTCTGTGTCCCACCCAAATCTCATGTTAGGTTGTGATCCTCGTGTTAGAGGAGGGGCCTGGTGAAAGGTGATTGGATCATGGAGGTGGACTTCCCCTTTGCTGTTCTCATAGTGAGTTCTCACAAGATCTGGCAGTTTAAAGATGTGTGGCACTTACCTCTTGGTTCTCTCTCTCCTGACAGCCATATGAAGATATACTTGCTTCCCCTTTGCCCTCTGCCATGAGGCTAAGTTTTCTGAGACCTCCCCAGCCATTCCTCCTTTATAGCCTATGGAACTGTGAGTCAGCTAAACCTTTTTTCTTCATAAATTACCCAGTCTCAGGTAGTTCTTTATAGCAATGTGAGAATGGACTACTACACCATGTTGCCCAGGCTGGTTTTGAATTCCTGGGTTCCAGTGATCATCCTGCCTCAGACTCCCAAAGTGCTGGGATTATAGGGGTGAGTCATTGCACCTGGCCTGGATCCTAGTCTTAAGGTGAAATGGATGTTCTTTATGTGAGTATTTTATGGCACTTTCTTAAATCCATCAATTGAATAAAATCTGTTCTATTTTAGTTTGCTTGATGTTAGGATCACGATTTTCCTGTACATTTAAAAACTTTTCCTGGAATTTGCATTTATTTCTCTCCTCATCCTTTACCCCTTTGTCATTAGAGTTTTGGAAAAAAAGCCAGATGAAATAATGGAGAGTATACAAAATCCAATTTGTTGTTACATAAATAGCTAAAGCATTGCAGCCCTGTTAGGTGAGAAAATATTAAGAAGACAGAATGAGACAATCAAGTGGTGAAGCAACCTTGATGTGGGAGTGTAGACTCAAATAGAAGGAAAAATTAGGTAGTGTGTAAGTTGAATTGAGTGCATTGTATCTGAGCTATGAGAGCACACCGCTGGAAAATCTGAACATGAGGGTTTTTGCTGGCATAATGATTATTAGAAAAAGCACTCAACTTTTCTATCCACATTGCAGAAGGTATTAGAATCTCAGGTCCCAGCCAAAAACTCTGATCAATAAACAGATTAAATCCTCTATGATAGTGATCTCAATTTTGGGAAGGTATTATTACTTCCATAGTGGGTACCTTTTAATGTTGGGAAAGCTTAGAATTGAGTATAGACATCATTAAACAAATGAAAATGAAAACACCAGTACTTTCATGTTAAGTTTAGAAATGGTGTTTTTGTAATCATTGAGACAATTTGTATATGTGATGTTTTAATCATTTGTAATGTTTAAGATAATTTGATATACAAAAGTATCAGATTAGTTTTATGATTCCAACTGAGTAATTGAGTAATTGATTTAATACTTGTGTTTTCGGCTTGAAAAGAATAAGAATGCTCTAAGTTTCTAAGCAGTATTAGAATATTCACACAGACTTAAAGATTCACCCATATTTATACATTTCATTTACTGTATTTACTAGAATTGTTTAAATACTTGTTTAATTGTTTAGTGCTTGTTAGAAGCATTTAAAGTACTTAAAAAGAAAATTAGATGTATTAAATTTACAAATGCAGCTGAAAATGTTTAAGAGAATTTAGTTAAGTTAGAAATTAGACTGAATAATCAGTAGAATAATATTTGTTAATTTAAATTAAAAGTTTAGGGAAAACCTAACTTTTAAATTTCCTCATTTAAACACATTGCAATTAAAGAAACCAATGTAATCATAGTATTTCTCTTTCTGTGTGTGTGTTAGAAGTCACCTTTAATCACACCAAGAAACTTGCATTGTCAGTTTCTTCTAAATTTATTTAACTTTGTAATATCTTGAGATTTTTTTCCCCAAACTTATCACTATACTATTTATCCCATTGAAGGCACATTTCTTTTTTAGATTTTCTGTTTTTCTGTTCTGATCTAGTCTGGTTTTCCTTGAGGCCTGCTGCACAGCTGTAATACTAGAACTTCCCTCTCCTGCTTTCCTTAGATAAATCCACTGTTTTTTATATCAGGTGTGACCAAGACTGCAAATTGTCCTTCAATTTCCATTCTCCCCTTCTAGAATAGTAACAAATCCCCTGATTTTTAGATGAGCAAATAAAGATAAGTCCTGGCATTTCTTACAGGTAGGTGTGACTATTTAACTAAGTTCTGGCCAATGGGTTACAAGTCAAAGTGACACTTGCAATTTCTAGATTGTGCTTTTCTTACCCCCTTCATCCTGCTGCCTAGAACGTGGATGTATGTGAGGGTATACCAGCCTGGAACATGCATATGAGAGAAACAATTTGGGTAAGATAAAACAACAGGATAAAAGGAGCCCAGATTCCTGATACTGTGGATTCTTTGTTGCTCATTCATGTTGTTTAATTAAACAAAATATTTCAACCCTTACTTTTGAAATAATTTCTAATTTAAAAAATGTAAAAATAGTACAATGAATTCTTATATATATGTAAACATCTTATGGAACAAAAGCACAATTATCAAAATTAGGAAATTAATATTGATATAAAACACCCTAATTTCATCAGTGGAATTTATTGAGATTTCACCAATTGACCATTAATGTCATTTTCCTGATCTAGAATACATTCCAGGACCACATGATGTAATTATTTAAGTCTACTTTAATGTGACAGTTCTTCAGTGTTTCCCTGCCTTTCATGAACTAACACTTCTAACGAGGACAGTCCAGTTATTTTGTAGAATGCCACTTTATTTTGGTTTGTCTAATATTTTTCATGATTAAATTTGGGTTATGCATTTTGGATAGAAATAACAAGTGATGTTGAGTCCTCACTACATCATATCAGGAGGTATATTATGTTACTTTGTCCCATTACTGATAGTGTTAGTTTTGATTGTGTAAATTGCCCATGTATTTAAAAAATTGTGTTAAAAAATCACCAAATTCTACCAGATGTACAAAGAACAGCTGGTACCATTCTTACTGAAACTATTCCAAAAACTTGAGGAGGAGGGTCTTTTCCCTAACATATGCTATGAAGCCAGCAGCATCCTGATGCCAAAACCTGGCAGGGACACAATAAACAAAGGAAACTTCAGGCCAGTATCCTTGATGAATATCAATGCAAAAAACCTCAACAAAATACAGGGAAACAATCCAGCAGCACATCAAAAGCTCATCTACCACAATCAAGTAGGCTTTATCCCTGGGATGCAAGGTTGGTTTAACATATGCAAATCAATAAATGTGATTCATCACATAAATAGAACTAAAGACAAAAACCACTTGATTACCTCAATAGATGCAGAAAAGGCTTTTGATAAAATTCAATTTCCTTTCATGTTAATATCTCTCAACAAGCTAGATATTGAAGGAACACACCACAAAATAATAGCTATCTATGACAAACACATAGCCAACATCATACTGGATGGACAAATGCTGGCAGCATTCCCCTTGAAAACTGGCACAAGACAATGATGCCCTCTCTCACCACTCCTATTCAATATAGTATTGGAAGTCCTGGACAGAGCAATTAGGCAAGAGAAATAAATAAAGAGCAACTAAATAGAAAGAGAGGAAGTCAAACTATCCCTGTTGGCAAACGGCTTAATTCTGTATCTAGAAATCCCCATAATCTCAGTCCAAAAGTTCCTTGATCTGATAAACAACTTCAGCAAAATTTCAGGATACAAAATCAATGTACAGAAATCACTAGCATTCCTATACACAAAAGCCAAGCTGAGAGCCAAATCAGGAAGGTGATCCCCTTTACAATTGCCACAAAAAGAATAAAATACCTAGGAATACAGCTAACTAGGGAGGTGAAGGATCCTACAATGAGAATTACAAAACTGCTGAAAGAAATCAGAGATGACACAAACAAATGGCAAAACGTTCCATGCTCATGGTTAGAATAAATATTAAAATGGCCATACTACCCAAAGCAATTTATCAATTCAATGCTATTCCTGTCAAACTACCAATGACATTCTCCACAGAACTAGAAAAAAAATTTTCATATTCATATGGAATGAAAAATTATTCTAAATGGCCAAGGTAATCCTAGGCAAAAAGAACAAAGCTGGAGACATCATGCCACCCAACTTCAAACTATACTACAGGGATACAGTAACCAAAATGGCATGGCACTGGTACAAAAGCAGACACATAGACCAATGGAATAGAACAGAGAGCCCAGAAATAAGGTTGCACACTTACAACCATCTAATCTTTGGCAAAGCTGACAAAAACAAGCAATGGGGAAAGGATTCCCTAGTCAATAAGTTGTGCTGGGTTAACTAGCCAGCTATACGTAGAAGATTGAAACTGGACCCCTTCCTTATACTACATACAAAAATCAACTCGCGACGAATTGAAAACTTAAATGTAAAAGCCACAAGGATAAAAACTCTGGAGGGCAACCTAGGCAATACTACTCTGGACGTAGGAACAGGCAAAGATTTCATGATGAAGATGCCAAAAGCAATCGCCACAAAAGCAAAAAATTGGCAAGTGGATCTAATTAAACTAAAGTGCTTCTGAACAGAAAAAGATACTATAAACAGAGTAAACAGATACTCTATAGAATGGGAGAAAGTATTTGCAGACTATGCAACTGAAAAAGATCTGATAGCCAGCATCTATAAGGAACTTAAACAAATTTACAAGAAAAAAAACATTAAAAAATAGGCAAAGGACATGAACAGATATTTTACAAAAGAAGACATACATGTGGCCAACAAAATATGAAAAAATGCTCGATATCACTGATCATTAGAGAAATGCAAATTAAAACCACAATGAGGTACTGTCTGACACCAGTCAGAATGGCTATTATTAAAACGTCAAAAAATAACAGATGCTGGTGGGGTTGCAGAGAAAAGGAAACACTTATATGCTGTTGGTCGGAATGTAAATTAGTTCAACCACTGTGGAAAGCAATGTGATTCCTCAAAGACCTAACAGCAGAAGTACCATTCGACCCAGCAATCTCAGTACTGGATATATACCCCAAAGAATATAAATTGTTCTACCATTAACACACAGGCATGTGTATGTTCATCACAGCACTATTCACAATAGCAAAGACATGGAATCAACCTAAATGTCCATCAGTGTCATATTTGATTTAAAAAAATGTGGTACATATACACCATGGAATACTAAGCGGCCATAAAAAGAATGAGATTATGACCTCTGCAGGAACATGGATGAAGCTGGAAGCCATTATCCTTAGCAAACTAATGCAGGAACAGGAAACCAAATACTGCATGTTCTCACTTATAAGTGGGAGCTAAATGATGAGAACTTATGAACACAAAGAAGGAAACAATAGATACTGGTGTCTACTTGAGGGTGGAGGGTGGGAGGAGGGAGAGGAACAAAGATAACTATTGGGTACTGTGTTTAATTCATGGGTTGGGATGACATAATCTGTACAACAAACCCCTGTTATGAGTTTACCTGTGTTACAAACCTTCCCACATACCCTAAACCAAAAATAAAAGTTTAAAAAATTGTGTTAAAATGCATGCAACAGGCCGGGCATGGTGGCTCATGCCTGTAATTTCAGCACTTTGGGAGGCCAAGGTGGTTGGATCACCTGAGGTTGCGAGTTCGAGACCAGCCTGACCAACATGGAGAAACCCTGTCTCTACTAAAAATACAAAATTGGCTGAGTATGGTGGCACATGCCTGTAATCCAGTTACTCGGGAGGCTGAGGCAGGAGAACTGCTTAAATCTGGGAGGCGGGGGTTGCAGTGAGCTGAGATCACGCCATTGCACTCCAACCTGGGCGACAAGAGTGAAACTCCATCTCCAAAAAAAAAAAAAAAAAATGCATGCAACATAAAATTTACCATTTGAGTATTCAATTCAGTGATATTTTAGTACATTTGCAATGTGTAATCATCACCTTTATTTAGTCCCAGAATATCTTTATCACCTGAAATGGAAACCTTATGCCCATGAAAGCAGTCACAACACATTCCTCACTCTCCCAAGCCTTAGCCACCACAAATCTGTTTTTTGTCTCTAAGAACCTGCTTATTCTGAATATTTAATATACATGGAAGAATATAATACATGGCCTTTTGTTTCTAGCTTCTTTCTCTCAGCATATTGTTTCAAAGTTCATCCATGTTGTTATATATATCAGTACTTTATTGACTTTAGTAGTTGCATTATATTTCATTGAGTGATTATTGTACATCTTGTTTGAACATTCATCAGCTAATGGAGATTAGGATTGTTACTTTTTGGCTATTACAACAAAAAATTCTGCTGTGAAGATTTGTTACAGGTTTTTGTGTGAACATACGTTTTTTAGTTCTCTTGGATATATACCTAGAAACGGAATTGCTAGGTTATATGATAATTCTGTGTCCAATGTTACTGAGGAACACCCAAATTGTTTTCCACAGTGGATGCACCATTTTCTTTCCCCTCAGGGAATGAGTGGGGGTGCTAATTTCTCCACATCCTTTTCCGTTTTTTTGATTGTAGCCATTCTAGTGGGTGGGAAGTGGTATTTCACTGTGGTTTTGATTTGTATTTCCCTAATGACTAATGATGTTGAGCATCTTTTCTTTATGATTGGTAATCATGAGCCTACTTTCATTTCTGGTTTTAGTGATTTCTATCTTCTCTCTTTTTTCTTAGTCAGTGTAGCTAAAGGTTTGTCTATTTTGTGGATCTTTTCAAAGAACAAACTTTTGATTTTATTGATTTACTTCATAGTTTTTTATACACTATTTCAATTATATCTGCCTTAAAATTTATTATTTCCTTCCTTCTGCTATTGTTTATTTAAGAATGTGTTGTTTAATTTCTACATTTTTTGTTATTGAGTTTTAGGTTTATTTTATTGCGGTCAGAGAAGATATTTTGTATGGTTTAAATATTTTAACATTTATTGAGACTTATTTTGTAGCCTACCATATGGTTTATTTTGGAGAATATTCCACTTGCACTTGAGAAGAATATGTGTTCTGCTAGTTTTGCATGGGGCATTCTATATAGATGTGTTAGGTCTAGTTGGCTTATAGTGTTATCATCTGTATCTTTATTGATTTTTTGTCTAGTTGTCCTATCCATGATTGGAAGTGGGGTATTGAAACATTTAACTATTATTGTACAACTATTTTTTTCTTCAATTCTGTTAATTTTTGCTTCATATATTTTGGGGCTCTGATGTTAGGAATGTATATATTTATAATTGTCATACCTTCTTGATAGGTTGACTATTTTTATCAATATATAAAGTCCTTTTTTGTCTCGTAATAATTTTTGACTGAAAGACTCTTTTGTCTGATATCTGTATAGCTACCAGAGCTCTCTTTTGGTTACTATTTATATGGAATATCTTTTTTGCATGGAATATATTTTACCATCCTTTTACTTTCAATGTATTTATATCTTTGCATCTAAAGTAAATCTCTTATAGACAGCATATAGTTTGGGCCATGTGTTTCTTTCCATTCTCCCAGTCTGTCTTTTAATTGCTAAGTACAATCCCCTTGCATTCAATGTAATTACTGATGAGGAAGAATTTACTTCTGTTATTTTGCTATTTCTTTTGTATACATCTTATATCTTTTTTGTTCCTCAACTCCTTCATTACAGCCTTCATTTGTGTTTAGTTGATTTTTTCAGTATATCATTTGATTATTTTCTCATTTCTTTTTCTGTATATTTCTCAGTTACCTTCTTAGTAGTTATCCTAAAAATAACAATTAATATGTTAAATTTATAAGAAACAAGTTTGAATTAATATTATCCTGGCTTCAGTAGTATATAAAGATAGTATATATATATCTGCTACCATATAGGGCCATCCTTCTCTCTTTATGCGAATAATGTCACAAGTTACATCTTATACATTGTGTGCACATTAGCATAGATTTATAATTATTGTTTTATGCATTTGTCTTTTTTTGTGTGTGTGATGGAGTCTTGTTCTGTCACCCAGGCACGATCTTGGCTCACTGCAACCTCCGCCTCCCGGGTTCAAGCAATTCTTCTTCCTCAGCCTCCTAAGCAGCTGGGAGACTACAAGTGTACACCACCACATCCAGCTAACTTTTTTTTTTGTTTTGTATTTTTAGTAGAGACGGGGTTTCACCATATTGGTCAGGCTGGTCTCGAACTCCTGACCTCATGATCCACTTGCGTCGGCCTCCCAATGTGCTGGGATTACAGATTTGAGCCACTGTGCCTGGCCATGCATTTGTCTTTTAAATCACATAGGTAAAAAAGAGGAATTACAAACCCAAAATACAGTAATATTAGATCTCCCCCACTTTGTTGACATATACCTGACAAATAAATATATAAATTTAAGGTGTACAACATGCTTTTCTGATATATGTATTCTATATTTACCTATGTGGTGACATTTACTAGTATTTTTTATTTCTTCATAGGGCTTCAAGTTACTGTCCAGTGTGCTTTCATTTCAGGCTTAAGAATTCCTTTTAGCATTTTTTGAGAGGGATACAAGCAATGAACTTCCTCAGCTTTTGCATATCTGAGAATGTCTTAATTTCGACTTCATATTTGAAGGATACTTTTGCCAAATACAGATTTATTGATTGACAAGTTTTTTTTTTTTTGTTTGTTTGTTTCAGTAGCACTTTAAATATTTCATAGTACTGCCTTCTGGGCTTTATGGCTTCTGAAGTGAAATTGGCTGTTGATCTTTTTGAGGATCTGTTGTATGTGATGAGTCACTTCTTGGTGATTTCAAGATTCTCTCTTTGTCTTTCAATAATTTGATGTTTTTTTTAAACGGAGTATTGCCCTGTCACTAGGCTGGAGTGCAGTGGCATGATCTCAGCTCACTGCACCTTCTGCCTCCTGGGTTCAAGCGATTCTTGTGCCTCAGCCTCCCGAGTAGCTGGGATTACAGGTACGTGCCATCACACCCAGCTAATTTTTGTATTTTTAGTAGAGATGGGGTTTCACCATGTTGGCTAGGATGGTCTTGATTTCCTGACCTTGTAATTCACCGGCCTCAGCCTCCCAGAGTGCTGGGATTACAGACGTGAGCCACTGTGCCTGGCAACAATTTAATTATTAAGTGTTTTTGTGAGTTTGTTTTACTGAGTTTATCCTGCTAGATATAAATTGAGTTTCTTGGATGTTTATATTCATATATTTCACCTAATTTGGGGATTTGGGACCATTATTTTTTCAAATTTTCTTTCTCTTCATTTCTTTTAAAAATTTAATATATTTATTTTGAGAGTAGGTTATGAGACTGGCTAATTTTTCTATTTTTTTTGTGTGTGTGTAGAGACAGAGTTTCACCATGTTGCACGGGCTGGTCTCAAACTCCTGGACTCAAGTGATCCACCCTCCTTGGCCTCCCAAAAATGCTGGGATTATAGGCATGAGCCATCATGCCCAGCCTGTTAATTTCTTTCTATCCTCTCCTTCTGAGACGCCTATTATGCCTAAGTTGACATACTGGGTAATGTCCCACGTCCTGTAGGCTCTATTCTTTTTTTTTTCATTCTTTTTTCCTTCTGCTCCTCAGACTGGATAATTTCAATGAACTTATCTTCAATTTCTGTCGTTCATCCTTCTGCCTGCTCAAATGTGCTGTTGAATGGCTCTAGTAAAATTTTTGTTTTTGTTACTTTTCTTTTAGACCCCAGAATTTCTATTTTATTCCTTTTTTTTTATAATTAATAATTTGGTTTGTTTTATTGGATTTATCCTTTTAAATAATTTGGTTTGTTTTATTGGATTTATCCTTTTATTCTCTATTTAGTGACATAGTGTTCTTTTGATTTCCTTTAGTTCTTTGTCCATGGTTTTCTTTAGCTCCATGAGCATGTTTAAGGGACTTGATTTAAAGTTTTGTCTGATAAGTCAATTTTCTTGGATTCTGTTGATTTCATCCTTCAGATTTCATGATTCTGTTATTTCATATTTCCTCATAACAGACCATACTTTCCTATTTCTTTGTATGCTTTATTTTATTTCTTTTTTAAATTAGAGATGGGATCTTGCTGTGTTGACTAGGCTGGTCTCAAATTCCTGGCCTCAAGTGATTCTCCCATCTTGGCCTCCCAAAGTACAGAGATTATAGGCATAAGTCAAGAGTTACAATGTTTTGTTGAAAACTAGACATTCTGAACATTGTTATGTGGGAACTCAGGAGATTAGATTCTCACCCCTTCTCATGAGTTTTTGTTGCTGCTTGTTTTATTTGTTTATTTGTATAATGCCTTTTCTAAACTACTTTTGTAAAGATAATATTCTTTGCTATATGTGATCACTGAAGTATGTGGTCTATTAGCTTGGTGGATAATTGATATTTTGACAGGGTTTCCTTAAATGCTTAGAACAGGAGAAAGAAAAGTTTACTCTCAGTCTGACATATTAGCTTTGTGTTGGGGCACTCATTCATAGCTTAGCCACATTGTTTACAAGTCTACCTCAGCCTTCACTTATGCTTGTGCAGAGCCTAATGGTCATCCAGAGGTGAAAGCTTAGGGTCTTCTCTGGCTTTTTCTATACCTGTATCTATCTTTGGGTAGTCTTATGGTTTTCTCAATTTCTCAGTGTATCTAGGAGCTTTAAAAAGCCATGTCACCCATATATAACTCCTTTCCTGATCTCTTCCCATGCTTCTTGGTCTATCTATTGCTTGTCTCCACTGTTGTTCCTTGGCAGAGTCCACAGTGGCCATTACTTGTGCCTTTACATGTTTATGTTAAATGCTGCCTTAGAAACTGCCCCAGCCCTGGGAATGCTCTGAATCATGCAAAACAAAGGAAAGCCCATGTGCCTGTTCTTTAGTGGGCCACCAGACAGGTAGAAATGGACATCCAGAATTATTTGAGTATAAGTTCCATATTGCTCTCTCTGGTACTAACCTTTACCAAGAGTGTGGGCTATCATCCTTAGAGCCACTGCTGATCTGGGGGTTGGGGGATGGCAGGCAAGCAATTTTAAATGCTACATCCCTCTCTTACCACAATGCAGCCACTTCTTTCTTCACCATGCCTTCCCTAGTGATTGTTAAGCTTTTGACTAGATTTCAGAGTTCTGCAAAAGTTGATTTTGACAGTTTACTAGTTGCTTTAGTGGTGGGATGGAGCACTGGAGTTCCCCTGCCATTTTCAGTGATATCACTATCCTGTCCATTTTTTTTTTTATTCTCAAGTAGTTTATTTGGAGATTAGTCCTGTACATAGTATCCTGTCCATTTTTTTTAAAAATGAGTCTTACTATGTTGCCCAGGCTGGAGTGCAGTGGCACAATCTCGACTCACTGCAACTTCCACCTCCTGGGTTCAAGCGATTCTCCTGCCTCAGCCTCTTGAGTAGCTGGCATTACAGGTGCCCATCACCATGCCTGGCTAATTTTTGTATTTTTAGTAGAGATGGGGTTTTGCCATGTTAGCCAGGCTGGTCTCAAACTCTTGACCTTGCAGTCTGCCTGCCTCAGCCTCCCAAAGTGCTGGGATTACAGGTGTGAGCCAACATGCCTGGCCCCATTTGTTTTTTTTTGTTTGTTTGTTTGTTTTTTTAAGAAAAATTACTGGGTAGCTGGTTTGGGTTTTCCATTTGCTATTTCATAAAGCAGCTTTGTTTTCCAGGTATGTCTCTCCTCTGATGGATGACTGGGATATCTGATGGGGATATCTTTATGTAGTAGGGTGAGGATGGGAGCTGGTTGCTTGGCAAGTTTTTTTGTGGGGTGAGTAGGCTGGGAATTTGCTGTCTGGCTATTAGCCTTCTAAATGCCTACTGAGAAGGTATTTCTCTGAGAAGCCTGTATTCAAACCAAAAGTTTTAGCTTTCTTCATAACATTAATTTGTTTTTTGTTTTTGCTTGTTAGCAAATGCCAGTAAATGGCACTCTAGTAAGGAATTTGGGAGGAATCTGGCGGTGCAGACTGATGCCACTGTTCTGTTTTACAAATCTTTAATTAATTCCCCAGTTTAAAGCCCCACTTCTTATTCCTGTTCCCTTCTGTACTTGCTGACTTAGAGCCCAGAGTATCCCCAGGATTCCACAAAACAGGCTGGCTCCCATCTCCTCTGGAGCTTCCTTAGAACCTTTGCTAGGCTGTGGTTTTATCTATCTGTTTCATCTGCCAACTTGCTCACATCTACTTTCCTTCTTCCAGAAATGTGTTGGGATCTCTCGTTGGTAATTTCCTCAACTTCTGTCTAATTCTTGTTGCCCTTAGAGGTTTATTTTCCTATGTACTGCTGTACTTATATATTAATGGAATCTAGGAGGGGTTGGGAGCAATGTATGTAGCTAGTCCACCATCTTGAACTGGGGTCAACAAATAGTTTTGAGTACCTTCCCTGTATCAGGTACTATGCTAGGTGCTAGGAGTATAAACATGAATGAAACTTATTTCATGGTATCAAGGAGCTCATAGTGTGGTAGCATATGCAGTCCCAGGCAATGGATATTAAAATGGGACTTGCCTCCAAAGTTGAAAATGAGGGGTATTAAGGGCTCACATATTCTAAAGAGAGGTGACACACCGTTTTTACAGAACTTGCTAAGGGATAACTTCCAAAATATGATTTGTGTCCGTTAAATGCCTTGAAGGCATATAAAGGAAGCTGCGGATTGATTGAGAGTGGTAGAGAAGATAGTTTTGAAGAGAGGTATAGGAGTGGTGCTATGGAGTTTCTTCTGCTCATGGGGGAATGGAGGAGGTGCTTCCCATTCACTTAAGGAGAGGAGGCTACAAGAAAATCACTCCAGGAGCTTGACCTGTGTTCCCTGGAGATTGACATTTGTAGGGACTGGCAACTTACTCATACCTAAAAACGAAGTCTAAGTGTGAGAGAGGCTACGGCTATGGCAGTCTGTGAAAACAGAGGAAAGAGAGAGGGCTGCATTTGCAGGGAGCTGCACTTCTGCCAGTGTGTGAGCAAAGCTGTCTGTTTCCCAGGGACCAGAGGTAGTCTCCATGGTAGAAAGTTAGAGTTGGGTCATCTTATTTGCAGTCTCCCTTAAGAGGATTGCTTAGAGGTGTGCAATGATCCAAACAAAGAAACGGACAGATGGAAACCTGGGACAGTGGAGTTGAAAGAGGCCTGCCAGATGAAGTGTTGCTCAGGCCAGGAAAACTGCAGGTGAGAGATCTCCAGTGATAGGAGGCTCAAGGAACTCTTTAGAGAAAGTGTCAGCTTTGGACATATGCCACACTCTTCAATCAATGCTAGGTTAAAATTTAACCAGTCAAGAAAAGCTCTCTTTTTGGCCCTTACTTTTTCTAGTCCTTCCCTGGCAGACTTCTTTCAACTCCTCTGTCCTAGGATTCCATGAGTTCATTCCTCTATTGGGATCATTTCAGGGTTGGAACAGCACAGGGAGTGTGTGTGGTGGGGTGTGTGTGAGGAGGGATCAGAAGAGGAAATGGACCAATGCGGAAGCCAACCATGCTCTGCCTCCTTCCCCTACTAAGTTTCTTGGCTGAGTTAGACCTGAGTTTAGGAGGAGATAAGTTTGGAAATGGCTGACAGATTGAAGCTATAAAATACTAGACTGAACTGAAAATTTTAATGCCTGAAAACAAAACTATAGTTTAATATCTGAGTGACTGAAAAAGGTATGAGATGTGTCTGAAATTTTACACAGGGGTGGAGAAAAATGATTCCACAGAGCTTCTGGTGTGAAAGAATTATATTGCTTTCTGCTTACACCCTACTGTGTCTAGCTCATTCAGTAAACTAGTTTATATAAGTGCTACACTATATGTATAGTCAAGGTTCAGTGAGTAGATAGCACATGGAAGAAAGTAATAAACTCTTTCCAGGGAGGCCAGGGAAGGCCTGATACTTCCTCTCAGAGGAGTTAGTGTTTGAGCTGGATCTTAAAGAATAAGAAGGAATTTCCCAGGTGAGGATGAGGTGGGAGGACATTTCAGAAAGAGGGAACAGCATGTACGAAAGTAGGAGGTGTATATGGGCAATTGCATGTGGTTTGGCGATTCTCAATCACTGTAGTGTAAACTGCTATTGGGTGGGCAGGGAGATCCTATTTGCATTCTAAAAGGCCACTTTTGTTACAATATGTTAAGTGGGATAGTGGGAATTGTGGAGACTGGGAAACAATGTCAGGTTAACCCAGGCAAGGAGAGCTCTTGGTTATCTAGAAATATCCTAGTAATAGACTGATCTTCATTTAAGAATATTTGAAGCCGGGGACTGTGGTTGCGGGTCTGTCATTCCAGCTACTCTGGAGGCTGAGGCAGGAGGATCGCTTGAGCCCAGGAGTTTGCAGCTGCAGTGAGCTGTGATAGTGCCATTGCACTCCAGTCTGGGTGACAGAGCAAGATTCCATCTCTTAAAGTTTTTTTTCCCTCCAAATCTAGTAGAGTTCCCAGCTTGAGTTCTAGCTGGGATTTGGATCTGTCTGGGATTATTCAGTGAAATGCAGGGATGGACAGTCATGTCTTTTAATGTCAGGTCCTGTAAGGATCCCCTAAAGTGAGCTCATTCTAAGCCAGTGGTCCATGGGGTTTGTGAACTTGGAAGGGAAAACAATTACATCTTTGAAACTTAGTGCTTTCCCCTAATTATGAACATACACAGCAAACTACAATGGCATTAGCCATATCTGGGACTCTGTCATGGATAGAAATCACAGATATTTTCATATCACACTGCATTTTTTTCAGATGTCTTAAAATAGTATTCACTCATGCATCACTTTGAATTGTGGTGTTAGACCTGCTGCTGGATCATTTATTTAATGTGTTAATAAAAAGCATCTAGGTCATATAAAACTTGTTCTAAAAATAGTTTGATAACTATATTACAATGAAACTGGTTTCCTTTGTAATCCTATGTATTTTGTTTTATGCATTTAAGAACATTATTCTGAGAAAGGGTCCATAGGGTTCACCAGCATGCTAAAGAGTTGCATGGCACAAAAAAATGTTAGGAACCCCTGTTTAAGAAAAAAAGAATCACCCAAATTTGTCTCCCTGTCCACTTACATGTGAGACTGAGTAGCTGATGATGAAAAGGTGTACCCGCATGCTCCTGATGAGAAAGAGACATCCGTTGACTTACCCTATCCACTCTCCCATTTTTCGGTAGGAAAAGATAATAGAGCACAAGAAACCTTCTTCCCCATCTTAGAGTGGAGCACCACGCAGATCTGCTATCTCTAGGATCCTCAGCTGCAGCAAGATATCAAGGAGCCTGGTAGGAGATGGCAGGACAGTGGTGCCTGGCTGATGCCATAATGTCCAGCTAAGAGAGTGGGGAAGGGAGGTAGAGGCAGAAGAAAGAAATGGCAGAAACCACATGGTGGGTGACTGGACAGTTGGTTAGATTAGTTTGTGCTCACAGATGATACCCACTCCCTAAGAATGCCTGGAGACACTCTGAAGGGCTTTTAATTGAAGAAGCCAGAGTTTTGGATGCACTGAATACAAAAGCAGTAAAATTTGGTGATTACATTTAATAGAACCCCTTTAGTATCCACAGGCTGGAGAAGCCTGAAGAAATTTGGGTTCCAAAGCTATTTGCTGTGGGAGTGACAGCCTGATTATATTGGTTTTATTACTTTTTATATAAAAGAGAGAAAAAAAACCAAGTGAGTTCTCCTCTTCATGTTCAATATTCCATTAGTTGAACATCCTCTACATGTGTTCACAGAAATATTTTATAACCTGAGAATAACTTCAGAGGTTGAGAGTGTGTTTCCCCCAGTGTTTGCTTTAGAGCTCACTTGAATAATCAGCTCCCTGCTTTCAGAACAAATCTTAGTTTTCATGAACAGCAGTATCATCAGTCATTCACTGATGGATATTTGAATGGAAAAAGTGCCAGGTGTTTCAACTTCATCCCCAGCAGGTTTACAATTAAGCTGTTAGTAGTTTGCTGCTGGTTTAAAAAAATTTTGGTTTGTTTTATGCACAGAAAAGGAATTCCCATAATCCATCAGGTGGAGAAACGCTGCTGGAAATGCTGCTACCTTGTGACAAAAAAAAAAAAAAAAAAATACTGGGTTTACCATCAGCTGTGTTCACTCAGATTTATCAATCATAAATTGAGGTTCCTTGCATTACAAATGTGGGCTATTTTTAAAGTAGGCCATGTTGTTAAATAAAATGATATGCAACAAGTACTTAGAACAGTGCTTGTTGCTGCAGACCAAGTGTTTGATATATGTTACCTATCATCATCATTGTCATCATCATCATCCCACCCAAGAAGTACATATTTAAATATACACTCTAAGCTGTTGTCTTTCTATGTAGACTATGTGTGAGCAGAGGGGCAGAGAAAGGGAAGAGTTAAAGTGATATAAAATGTCTCCTCACTAAGGTGTGTGCTGGCTTTCTTGCAAATTCCTATGGAAAAGGAGATAAACTAAAGCCTCAGTTTGCTTGGCAAGAGCTTAATTTGTTTAGGAGAACATTTTGTTAAACCTTTTTCCATGGAAAATTAGTCCAGCAAGATCCCTAAGAGAAAAGTGATGCCTTCCTGAATGAGTTTATGAAGTTCTCCCTCTACCCCACCTTGGAGGGTCATATGTCCTTGAGTACATTAAGCAAGCTGAGAAGTTCCCCAGAAAAAAAAGGCTATTTAATATTTTAAACTTAATTTGACAAATTTCCTTGACTATATAACTCCTTTTCATTATAACACTTCTTAATATTCCCACGCACTGGTATTTTACATGTAGTGGGGTGTTCTATCAGAGATGATTATTTTTCTCTTCTTCTGAGAAAGGAATTGCCAGTCACTCTCCATATAGGCAGAGTGACAAGGGCATCCTGGAACAGGTCTTCAGGAGGTCATCTCAGTTATCCAGTGTTCACCAGGCAGATGTGTGTATGTCCGGAGAGAGGGTAGGCCATTCACCATACATCCATGGAAAGAACTTCCAATCCATTTGTTGAGACTTGGAGTTAGAAGGAATGATCAAGGTAGACAGGGTAGCCCTTGTCAAGGCCCAATGTCAGGAAAGGACAAAAGTATCCATAAAATAATGTGTCAAAAAACTTAGAGTGTGGTCTGTCTGGTGGGCTGGCCCTGGTACTGAGTAAAGAGGAAGGAGGAGGATGATGGCAGGATTGAATATATAATTTACAGTGCCCAGTGCAAAATGAAAATGCAGGGACCCTTGTTTAAAAATTATTAAGAATTTTAGGACAGCAATAGTAGAGCATTAGGCCAAATAAGGGGCCCTTCCAAACACAGTGCTCTCTATGACTGCACAGGCTGTATACCCATGAAGTCAGCCCTACATTGTGGTCTTGGTTTTCTGAGTCTGTACATAAAAGAACTGTCTGGAAGTGGCTCTACTAGGTATATATTAAGACCTGCAGAAGTAATTGAGTATGAAGTGAGATTGCTGGTCACTAAGAGATGTTGTAATGAGATGCACTGAAGGACTTCTGGTCATAAAATGGCAGCACAGAGGCAACCTGGCTTCACCCTCCCACACAGAAAAACAAAAACGTGTACAAAACACTGAGATTTTGCCAGCAACAATCTAGAGCTCAGGTATGAGGATAAGACGGTTCCCAGGGCCACTGAGTAGTGGAAAAACTCTAAGTAGTGGTGGGAAAATCAGACTTTTACATCTGTGATTCCTTCCCACCACCCAGTTTTGCCAGGCACCAAGTATGTGGAAAATCTTGCTCCAACTTACGCTCTTGGGTTCCTTGGCAGGAGACCTGTTCCTGCCTCAACCTAAGAGATGCATCTTGACTGCCTGAAGGGAGAAATATCTTTGAGGACAGGCAGAGCCAGGAGACGGGGTGCTACCATCTTCAGCCCTGACATCCAATATTGTATCCAGAAAATTATTCAAATATGAAGGAGAGATAAAGTCTTTCCTAGACAAACAAAAGCTGAGAGAATTCACCACCCACAGATCCATCTTGCAAGAAATGCTAAAAGCATTTCTTCAATCTGAAAGAAAGACACTGCTGTGCAAAAGATAACATTTCAAGGTATAAAAACCACTGATAAAATTAGATACATAGGGCTCGGTGGCTCATGCCTGCAATCCCAGCACTTTGGGAGGCCGAGGCAGGTGGATCATGAGGTCGCGAGTTAGAGATCAGCCCAGCCAACATGGTGAAACCCTGTCTCTACTAAAAATACAAAACTTAGCCGGGCATGGTGGCATGCACCTGTAATCCCAGCTACTCGGGAGGCTGAGGCAGGAGAATTGCTTGAACCTGGGAGGCAGAGGTTGCAGTGAGCCGAGATCGCACCACTGTACTCCAGCCTGGATGACAGAGCGAGACTCCATTTTAAAAAAAACATCATAATGATAAACTACATAGGCAAACCCAGAATATTCTATTGCTGAATTTGTGGTGTGCAATCCACTCATAACTTTAGTATAAAGCCCAAACGACAAATCCATTAAAAGCCATAATAGCCACAGCAACCTATTAAGAGATAGGTAATATAAAAATATGTAAGTTGAGACAACTAAAAGTCAAAATGGGGGGAAATTGAGTTAAACTGTAGAATTTCTTTGTATTTTTTTTACCACTGTTTCTATTCTTTTATTTGTGATCTAAGATAAGTTGTCATCTCTTTAAAATAATTTATTATATTTATATGATTTTTTTGTAAGCCTCTTGGTAATCACAGCACAAAAATCTATAACAGATTCACTAAAAATAAAATGCAACAAATTAAAACATACTAACAGATAATCACTTAGCCACAAAGGAAGAGAGGAAGAAAAGAGGAAAGAAAGAGAGAAGTCTCAAAACAACCAGAAAACAAGCAACAAAATGGCAGTAGTAGGTCTTTACTTATTAATAATAACACTGATTATAAATGGTCTTAACTCTCCAATTAAAAAAACATAGAGTGACTGAATAGATAAAGAAGAAAACCCAACTCTATGCTGCCTTTGAGAAAGCCACTTCATTGATAAAGAACATATGCTGAAAGTGAAGGGGTTGAAAAAAATATTCTATGGATCTGGAAACCACAAAAGAGCAGGAGTCAAATCAAATGAAATCAAAGACTGTAAAAAAGAGACAAAGAAGGTCACTATATCATGATAAAGGGGTCAATTTAGCAAGAGGATGGAAGAATTTTATAAATATATATGCACGCAACACTGGAGCTCCCAAATACATAAAGGAAACATTGGTAGATCTAAAGGGAGAGATAGATTGTAATACAGTAATAGTAGGGGAATTTAATATCCAACTCTCGGTAATGGACAGATCATCCAGATAGAAAATCAACAACAACAACAACAACAACAAACAGCAGAGTTTAACTACATATTACATCTAGTAGCCTAACTGATATTTCACATTCTTTTCATCAGCCCATGAAACATTCTCTAGAATAGGCCATGTCTTGGGCTGCAAAAACATGTATGAACAACTTATAAAAAATAAAAATCATATCAAGTATATTTTCTGACCACAATGGATGAAAACTAGAAATCAGTAACAAGAGGAACCTTGGAAAATATACAATGCATGGAAATTAAACAACATACTCCTGAGTGATCAATTGGTCAAGGAGGAAGTTTAAATTTAATTATTAAGAAGGAAATTAAAAAATTTCTTGAAACAAATGAAAAGTGGAAATACAGCAATACCAAATCAATGGGATATGGCAAAAGCACTACTAAGAGGGAAGTTTATCACAGTAAGACCTACATAAACAAGTGGAACGACTTCAAATAAACAACCTAATAATGAATCTCAAGGAACTAGAAAAGAAGAAGAAAACCAAACCCAAAATTAGTAGAAAGAGAGAAATAATAAATATCAGGGCAGAAATAAATGAAATTGAGACTGAAAAACAATACAGAAGATCACTGAAATGAAATGGTTTATTGAAAAGACAAACAAAATTGACAGTCCTTTAGCAAGACTAAGAAAAAAAAAGGAGAAGACACAACTAAAATCAGAAACAAAAAGAAGACAAAACAACTGAGATATCAGAAATACAAAGAGGCCAGGTGCAGTGGCTCACACCTGTTATCACAACATTTTGGGAGGCCGACATGGGTAGATTGCTTGAAGTCAGGAGATTGAAACCAGCCTGGCCAACATGGCAGCACGCTGTCTCTACCAAAAAAAAAAAAAAAAAAAAAAAGCCAGGCATGATTGTGTGCCTCTGCAATCCCAGCTACTCAGAAAGCTGAGGCATGAGAATTTCTTGAGCCTGGGAGGCAGAGGTTGCAGTGAGCCAAGATTGTGCCACTGCACTCCAGCCTGGATGACAGAGGGAGACTCTGCCTCAAAAAAAAAAAATTGAAGAGAAGGGGCTATCTCCAAACTCATTCTATGAGGTCAGCATTACCATACCAAAGCCGGACAAGGACACAACAACAACAACAAAAAAACTACAGACCAATACCATTAATAAACATAGATGCAAAAATCTTCAACACAAATACTAGCAAACTGAATTCAACAACACATTAAAAATATCACTCACCATAATAAAGTAGGATTCATCCAGGCATGTAAGGATGGTTTAACGTATGCAATCAATAAGTGTGATCAATGAATGTGATACAGAGCAGAGAATAAAAACCGTAGATGTTGAGAAAGTACTTGATAAAATTAAACATCCCTTTATGATAAAACCCTCATAAAAATGGGTATAGAAGGAATGTATCTCAAATAATAAAGGCCATATATGTCAAACCCATAGCTAATATACTGAATGGTGAAAAATCAAAGGCCTTTTCCTTTGAGGATTGGAACAAAATAAGGATGCCCACTTTCACCATTATTATTGACAATAATACTGGAAGTTCTAGCCAGAACAATTAGGCAAGAAAAAAAAAGTGCATCAAAATTGGAAAGGAAGAAGTCAAATTGCCGTTGTTCACAGATGACAGGATCTTATACTTAGGAAAACCTAAAAACTCTCCCAAAAAACTGTTCAAACTAATAAATGAATTTAGTAAATTTGCCAGATAAAGTCAACATACGAAAATTAGTAGCATTTCTTTCTTTCTTTGTTTTTTTTTTTTTTTTGAGACAGAGTTTGCCTCGATTCCTTAGGCTGGAGTACAGTGGCATGATCTGGGCTCACTGCAACCTCCGCCTCCCAGGTTCAAGCGATTCTCATGTCTCAGCCTCCAGAGTAGCTGGGACTACAGGTATGTGCCACGACACCCAGCTAATTTTTTTGGTAGAGATGAGATTTTTCCATGTTGGCCAGGGTGGTCTCAAACTCCTGGTCTCAAGTAATCTGCCCACCTCAGCCTCCACCATGCCCAGCCCAAAAATCAGTAGCATTTTATATGCCAACAGTGAACAATCTGAAAAAGAAATCAAGAAAGCAATCCTATTTACGATAGCTACAAAAATATAAAATACCTAGGAATCAATCTAACCAAAGAAGTGAAAGACCTATATAAGGAACTATAACGCTCTGATGAAACAAAAAATAGAAGAAGACACAAACAAATGGAAAGCTGTTTCAGATTCATGGAATAGAGAATATTGTTTAAATTACAATACTACGCAAAGAAATGTACAGATTCAATGTAATCCCTATCAAAACACCAATGACATTCCTCACAGTAATAGGAAAAAAAAAATCCTAAAATTGATATGAAACCACAAAAGACTCCAAATAGCCAAAGCAATCCTGAGCAAAACAAAAAACAAAAAACAAAGCTGGAGGCACCATACTACCTGATTTTAATGTTTACCACGAAGCTACACTAACCAAAACATCATGGTACTGGCATAAAAACAGACACATAGACCAAATGGAACAAAATGGAGAACCTTGACATAAACCCATGCATTTACAACCAACTCTTCTTCAACAAAGGCACCATGACACAGGGAGTGGAACATCACACACCAGGGCCTGTCAAGGGGTGGAGGCCTAGGGGAGAGATAGCAGGGTGGTGGGGGCCTAGGGGAGGGATAGCATTAGAAGAAATACCTAATGCAGATGACTGGGTGATGGATGCATCAAACCACCATGGCACATGTATACCTGTGTAACAAATCTGAATGTTCTGCTTGTGTATCACAGAAATTAAAGCATAATATATATATATATATATATATATATATATATATATATATATATAAAGACAAAAGCACCATGAACATATAAGGGGGAAAGGACCATCTTTTCAATAAATAGTGCTGGGAAAACTGGGTAACTATATGAAAAAGAATGAAACTAGATTCCCTCTCTTACATTTTACACAAAAATCAAATACAAATGGATTAAAGGCTTAAATCTAAGACCTGCTAGATTCAACTACGAGAAGAAAACGTTGGGGGAAATGCTCTAGGACATTGGTCTGGGCAAATATTTTTTGTGTAAGGGCTCAAAAGCACAGGTGACCAAAGCAAAGCTTGGGATTACATCAAGCTAAAAAGCTTTGCAAAGGAAAGGAACAATCAACAAAGTGAAGAAGCCCACAGTATGGGAAAAAATATTTGTAAGCTATCCATTTGACAAGGGATTAGTTATCAGAATATATAAGGAGCTCAAATGACTCAATAGGAAAAAGCAAATAATAGGATTTAAAAATGGGCAAAATATCTGAACAAATATTTCTCAGAAGAAAACATACAAATGGCCAACAAGTATATGAAAAAATTCTCAGTATCACCAATCATCAGAGAAATATAAATCAAAAGTACAATGAGATACCATCTCACTCTAAAATGGCTTTTATTAAAAACACAACAGATGCTGGCAAAGATGTGGAGAAAGGGGAACTTTTGAACACTGTTGGTAGGAATGCAAATTAGTAGAGCCACTATGGAGAACAGTATAGAGGTTCTTCAAAAAACTAAAAATAGATCTACCGTATGATCTAGCAATTCCACTACTGCGTATATATTCAAAAGAAGGGAAATCAGTATGTCAAATATGTCTGCAGCCTCAAGTTTACTGCAGCACTATTCACAATAGCCAAAACATGGAATCAACCTAAGTGCCCAGGAATGGATGAATGGATTAAGAAAATGTGGTATATATATACACTATTGAATATTATTCAGCCATAAAAATAAAATCTTGTCATTTGCAGCAACATGGATGCAACTGGAGGCCATTGTCTTAAGTTAAATAAGCCAAGCACAGAAAGACAAATATCACATATTCTCATTCATACGTGGGAGCTAAAAAAATGAATCTCATGAAGATAGAGAGTAGATTTGTGGTTACAAGAGGCCAGGAAGGTGAGGGATGGGGGATGAAGGGGGCAAAAGTGTATTCATTACCACTGAACTGTACACTTAAAAATGGTAAAGATGGTAATTATATATGTATATTTTACTTAAATAAAAAATGCACTGAAATCAGTTTCTTGCAGCAGTAAGCAACCCAGTGCTTCCAATTTTTATTGCCGCTATAACAAACTACCACAATCTTAGTGGCTTAAAACAACATAAATTTATTATCCTACAGCTCTGTGGTTCAGAAGTTTGAAATAGGTCTCTTTGGCTAAAATCAAGATTTTGGCAGGGCTGACTCTAGGTAAGAATCCATTTCCTTGCCTTTTCCAGTTTCTAGAAACCACCTACATTCCTTAGCTTGAGGTTCCCTTCCTCCCATCTTCAAAGCCAGTAATGTTGCATTTCTCTTTGTCTGTAGTTACATCTCCCTGTGACTCTACTCTTTCACTTTTAAGGACATTGGGCCCACCTGGACAATACAAGCTAGCCTCCCTATCTGCTGATTAGCAGTCTTAATTTAATCTGCAATCATAATTTTTCCCTTTCCACATAACCTAACATGTTCACAGGTTCCAAGGATTAAGACATCTCTGGGGGCCATTATTCTGTCTATCATACTCAGAGATAACCAAGACAAACTGGACCTTGACTTTACTGGACCTTGACTTTAAAACAGATTATTGGAGTATAACATATAAAATATGCTCAAATCTCAACTGTACAGCTTGATGAATTTTCACATAAATATATAGCTGTTTAATTTGTAAATATATACCTGTGTAACCACAACTCAGACCGAGAAATGAAATATATCCAGTACCTCAGAAGCCTTTTGTATGCTCCTTCTCAGTCACTATCCACCCCCCAGGGGTAACCACTATTCTGTCTTCTATCACTGTATCAGTTACCTATTAGAAAGCATTCCAAAACTTGGTGGCTTAAAATAACAACCCTTTTTTTTTTTTTTTTTTTTGGCTTTTAATTCCGTGGGTCAGAATTATAGGCTTGGCTTAGCAAGGCAATTCATCTGCTGGTCTCACCTGAGGCCACTTAGGTGACTGCAGTCATTTGGCAGCTTGACTAGGGCTAGATGGTCTAATATAGTCTTATGCATATGACTGTTGTTGGTGCTGGCTATCAGCTGGGCCTCTCTCCCTCCATTTGGGTGCTTAATCCTCAGAGGGTAGAGTGGGTTGCTTTACTTGACAATCTCAGGGCAGCAAGAGGACAAGAGCAGAATGCTCAGAAGTTGTACAATGTCATCCCTGCTGCATTCTACTGGTCAAGTCACAAGGCCATTTCAGATTCTAGAGGTGGGGAATAAACTCTCTTGATGGCAGGAGCTGCAGAAAAGCTTGTGGTTATTAAAAAAAAATCCACCTCAATTACTGCTATGGCTTGAATGGGCACCTCCAAAAGCATGTGTTGGAAACTTAATCCGCAATGCAACATTATTGGAAGGAGGGCATTAATGGGAGGTGTTTAAATCGTGAGGGCTTCACTTTCATGAATGGATTAATGCCAATTATAAAAGGGCTTGAGGCGGAGTGTTTCATCTCTTGCTCTCTCTTGTCATGTGATGCCTTCTGCCATGTTATAATGCAGCAAAAAGGCCCTCATCAGAAGCTGGCAACTTGATTATTGATTTCCCAGCCTCTAGAACTGTAAAAAATAAATTTTCATTCTTTACAAATTACCCAGTCTCAGGTATTCTGTTATAGCAGCCCAAAACAGACTAAGATAATTACCATATGTGTTGCCTGTTCTTGAATGTCATTTAAATGCAGCATACTGTAAGTACTGTTATGTCTAGCTTCTTTTGTTTAATATTATATATGTGAGATTCAACCATACTTTATGTGACAGTAGTTTTTTATTGCTGCTTGTCATATTCAATTGTATGAAAATATGACTATCCATTCTACCTTTGATAAATATTTGATTTGTTTCCAGTTTGTGGCTATTATAAATAATTCTGCTATTAATATTCTTGTGCATGTCTTTTGAAGGGTATATGTACTCAGTTATCTTGGGTATGTAATCTTGGGTATGTATCTAGAATTGCTAAGTCAGAGGGTAGGTTGATAAGCTACAACCACTTAAGAAACTATTTGACAATATAGTCAAATAGTTTTCTAAGTCAAATAGTTTTCTTAAGTGGTTGTGCTATTGTACACACCTGTCAGCAATGTATGAGTTTTGTTTGTCCCACATCCTTGCTATCACTTGATACTGTCAGCCTTTTAAATTTCAACCATTTTGATAGAAGTTTGATGATATCTTATTGTTTTCACTTGCGTTTCTCTGGTGACTAATGATGTTGAACGTATTTTCACATGTTTAATGGTCATTTGGCTGTGTTTTGTGATGTGCTTATTCAAGTAATTTTGTGAAATGCCATTTTAAAAACTGAGTTGCTTGTCTTTTTCTTGTTGATTTGTAGGAGATGTTCTTTCTAGAGTCTACATATGAGTCTGTTGTCGTACATATGTATCACAAGTGGCTTCTCTTTTCCTTGTGTCTTTTGCTTAGCAGAAGTTCTTAATTTGAACAAAGTCCAATTTATCAATATTTTCTTCTATGATAACAGTTTTTTGTATTCTGTTTTGAAATCTTTATTCCAGTGGACCTTGATTTTAAGAGTTTTATAGCTATAACTGTTATGTAAGTCATTTGTCCATTTTAAGTTTAGTTTTTAAAAATATGGTATGAAGTAGGGGGTCCAAATTTATTCTTTGGTATTGATGTTTCAGCGGCATTTGTTGAAAAGACTGTTTTTTCCCTATTGAATTGTCTTGGAACAAGGCAAGTCTTTTTCTGTCCCTGTAGTAGGAGTTTCTGTTTTGAGGATACCAACTATCTTTGTGTTGGATCATCTTTGTCCTACATATATATGTGTTATTTTCTAATTACTTTAATCTCATGGACATTATTTTTTGCATTTACTGTAATTATCTCAAGTTTTACTTTATGCCGTAATTTGATTTTCAGTAATATCTATTCTGGTTTATTGTTATCTTTGATATATTTAATAGATCTGTTAAGGTGCCTTTTTTCTCATTTTTTTCTTAGTTCTGTAGTCTCCCCTTTCTGCTTTTTCTGTTGTTATATTATTTGTCTTTGAGCCCTTGGTTGATTAAATTAATATTCTTAAGTTCTTTTATAATACAACAAAATACTTCTATTCTTTGAATTGTGTTATTTTTATAGTCTAGATTCTTTTCCCACAATATTTGTTTTCATTTTTGCAGAGTTAACTTGGTTATGCCTAATGTGAAAAGCTTCACTTAGAGCTTCCATTTGCTCTGACAGAGTTTAGGTACATTGTCCTTGGCAACCTTCCCATCTTATCTGGGATAATTTTGTTTTTCCCTAGGAGTTAGAATTTGGAAACTGAGTGCTGCTTTCAATTTGCCTTTAGACCTTCTGCTTTCTGGTAATGGTGAATAAGTTTATTCAGACTAATTCTCCTACTGAAAGCAGCAAAAAATGCTGGATACATTATTAATGTTGGCTTCTCAAAAGCACTGAAGATTGACAATACAGTAAGAAGTTACCATGTCAAAAATGAAGAAAATGTGGCAAAGAGCAAGGAAGCTCACCATTATTAACATGCAATATAGACTTTAAGATAAAATAATTACTAGAGGTAAAATTATTACTATGTTTGAAATTTTTATAAAAATAAATGTTTTGATTCACCAGAGATACATAACAATTAAAATATATCCCAATAATATAACTTTGAAGTATAAAAGCAAACACTGAGAGTACAAGGAGAATTAAACAAACCCACAGTCATAATGGTAGATTTCAGTATATTTCTTTTAGTAATTGACAATACAGGCAGAAAACACAGATGTATACCACCAGTGGTGTAAAATGTTGTTGACTGCAACTGTTGCTAATGGTGATAATACTGGAAATAACCTAAGTGCACATTCAAAGAGTGAGCAGCAATTAAAATGAATGAACTAATCTACAGTTATCAACACAGGAAGATGTGGAAAACATCATGTAAAGTGAACAATGCAAATTTCAAAAAAGTTGATATTGTTTACCGCAGAGGTAATACTGCATACTGTTTATAGATAAATACATATCTATAAAAACATATACAGGAAGGTATATGGCTTGGGTTACTTTTGCAGATAGAAGGCGCATGGGAGGAAAGGAGAAAATGTGACGGAGAAGGACTAGTTGTATCATAACATCAAATTTCTTTAAATAAAAAGTTTTAAAGCAAGTATGACAAAGTACTCACAACAGTGTTAAGTCCACCACTTCTTAGCTGTGTGATCTTGGGCAAATTACTTATGCTTAACCTTTACGAGCCCGTGTATGTCTGTAAAATGCGTTGCTAATTTTACCTTTAAGACACGGAGTTTTTTTGAGGATTAAATGAGGTAAAGGCATTTTTTTGTGTAATAACCCCATAGTAAACACTCTCTAAATCATGGCTATTATGATGAACAAGAAGGTGTCAAAAGCATCCATTCAGAGGCGAGTCAGTAAAGGCAGATGTGAAAATATACATTCCCAAGAGAGATGACATATGGCAGTTTAGAATAGAAGCACCTCTGGTGAGGGACAGGGCTCTGAGTTTGCCCTTAGGTAGACAGCAGGGCTGAATTTTCTTTATTGTTCTGCTCTATTGGGTGCAGGGTCTGTCTCCTCTGAAGTGTATGTGTGTGTGTGTTAGGGGGGTTATGTTTATTATGGGAGTGGGTAAAGAGGGCCTTTACCTCGCACAAGGCACTGCATGATCTGCATTCTTCCAGATTCAAATCCCAAATTTCTAAAGAATGGCAGGCCGGGCACAGTGGCTCACACTTGTAATCCCAGCACTTTGGGAGACCAAGGCGGGCAGATCACCTGAGGTTGGGAGTTCAAGACCAGCCTGACCAACATGGAGAAACCCCATTTCTACTAAAAATACAAGATTAGCCAGGCATGGTGGCGCATGCCTGTAATCCCAGCTACTTGGGAGGCTGGGGCAGGAGAATCGCTTGAACCTGGGAGGCACAGGTTGCAGTGAGCCAAGATCGCACCACTGCACTCCAGCCTGGGCAACAAGAGCAAAGCTCTGTCTCAAAAAAAAAAAAAAAAAAGAATAGGGTGGCACCTTTAGAGAGTGGTCTGCTTTCTAGACACTGCCTTATGGAAAGCAAGATGATAATGGATTATGCATTCCAGGCACTGCATGAGTTGGTGACAAAGTCACCATCCTCTCTTAGCCATGAGTGAAGTCTGAAAGGAAAATTGATTTCTTCTGTCAATGGCTTTGGGCCTGTCCTCCTCAGATTAGGAAAATTTTCATAAAATCCTCCTGGATCTCACTGTCTAACAGCAATCTGTCCTTCATTGCTCAAGGCTCAAGGCAGTGTTGGAAATATGACAAGGATAGCTCAAGTGGCATTTCAAAAAGAGACTATGGGGTGGTGTGGGGTTGAGCTTGTCAGTACTATCCTCATCAGTGCAAAATAGATGCTGACTTCACCTCTTCTGGTTTATCCAATCATCAGATATAGCCACTGGACCTTCAGGTATCCAGCGCTTTCAGAAGTCACCCTCTTGCCATTAGATCAAAACCAGAGCAGTAGTCATTTTATACTCTACTATCGATATATTTATATTAATAATTTTTGTAAGTGACACTATTGATAGGCTATTTCTAAGAATTGCTAAGGCAAAGGGGCCTGTCAGTTTCCTCCAATTAGGGTCCAGTGATTTTTCTTAAAGGTTGTGTCCCCCAGTCTTTCTGCACCAGTCGGTCTGTGCTTATCCTGGGGTAACTGCTCACAGATCTGCAACCTACTTGGTTACTCCCTTATGTTTCAGCCTCCTACCTTCTGCCCCAACCTTAAGACTCCCAGATCTTTGGGGATTCAGTATCCATTCTCCTTTGTTTCACATCCCTACACTTGGCTGATGAATCATCTGCCCCTGCCCTCCCCTCCAAGAGTGCTGATCCAAGTGTGACTTGCTAGCCAATTAGTTGGCTAGAGCTTAAATGTCCCAGAGTTCCTGCTTTTTTGAGTCCTCCAGGCCACATTAGCATGTAAGCAGACATAAGAGATTGTGTGCATGGGTTTGTTTGTGGTGGGCGTTGGGGTGGGAGGTGTAAATTTGTGAATGGTTCCCATGAAAATGTTTAATAGGGATGCTACTTACAGATACTAAAGGGCTAACAAAGAGAAAGAAAACACAAAAACCATTTGTCTGAGGAAAATGAATTTATGTCTGTTTACTCTTTATGGCTAATTTTACCACATACACAATAATAACCTTGAATGTTATCAAGATAGGTCTGATGAAATTCACTGTAAGGTATATTCACTCACAATGTGCCATGTGTTCAGCTGTGCTTGCACTCGTGTTGATTACTGATTGTGGGCTTCTGCCCATGTATTCTGCTCACATGGAAAAAAAATAAGGGAATGTGACTCTAGTCTTTCTGAGATTAACTGCCTAGCTGCCTCCTTTCTTTTCTTTTGGCATCTGTTGGGTAGCTATATTGAATAGGTCACTGTGGGTACAAAGTACAAGAAAAGAAAGCATATGTAATCAAAGGTGTAAATTTCCCTAAAGTGGCATGAAACTTGTTCCTCAGTACTCAGCATATATAGCTTGTATTTACTCTACATGCCTTTTCTCTACTCTATTTACCACCTTTGATTCCTAGGAGATTAAATCTGCACAAATGTAGATACCTAGTAATACTATGAACTTTAAAATGTTATTTTCCTTCCTTTATCATCAATGATTATCATTTAAAGTTGTTATGAAGGCTTTGTGACAGAGGTTATACTAAAATTGAAAGTATAAGAACTTACTGAAAATCATGTAAAAATTAGCTATGTTTTTAATGTGGTTTCTCAGATTGATTAATTTATGCAATTGAATTGTTCTACCTCTTGTAAACATACATTCACACTTTGCAAACTTGCACACCTGCAAAGTGTGGTGGTATTTGTGATATTATCACTGTTTCATCAAGAATGATAACTCAGCCAGGTTACCCTTTAAATCTCACTTTGTAGGCCATTATATATCACCTTCCTGTCTCAATATAGTGGAAACTGATTCCATAAAGGGCTCAAAGGCCAAAAATACTTTAAACTTAATAATTTAAAAACACATTGGCATTTATGAAGTGTTGTTACATTAATTTGGAAATAGTTTGAAATTGTTATAAAGTTTAACAGTATATGAAAGCACTTCCCCAAAGACAAATGCATCAGTTTGGATACAGTAAATTTTTTTCTTTAGGAAAGTGTGTCTTTAAAAATTTGTTTTTCTCTGAATTGAAAATATGACATGAATATTCCCTTATAGCTTTCAGTGTGACCTTTAACCAAGATTATAGAACCCGTGAAATAGTCTCTGTTTTTCTTTTTCTTTCCTTTTTCATTATCTTCAATTGCTTTGTTCCCTTCTTTCAGCAATTATAAGTACTACATGTAACAGGAATCATGTCAGGTGCTAGGAATCCAGGGGTGAAAGGACACAATCTCTGTTCTCAAGAGACCAAGTCTAGCTGAAGAGAAAGAAGAATTAAAAAACTAATTACACAGTATTGGTGGTGTAGTGGTCAGGAAAGACTTCTTGGAGGAGGTGGTGATTGAGCTGGAAATGAGTGATAGCTGATGAGGAGAAAATTAATCTTACTTGGGATATTAATAGTTCTGGGGTATGATGGCTCTCTTTATACAAAAAATGGCAGAGCAGGGAACTTGAGGTCACTATCCCTCCACAAAAGCATCTAATAGAGCTGGAAAATACTGTCAGAATTAACTTTTGCAGAACTCTGGAATCTAGTGAAAGCTTATAAAAACCAGGGGAAAGCTTAATGAAGAAAGAAGCTGCTGCCTTGCAATAAGGGAGCTCTCTGGTGTTTCAAATTGCCTGTCTACCTTTCCCCACACACTAGATTGGAGGCAGCCTTGAAAACAGCAGTCTGTACTCCTAGTGCAGGATGCCATGTGCCTGATGGTGCAATATGGGCCATATTCTCAAAGAATTGTGGTTGTGTGTTTTAATCTTTCTGGTGGCTCCCTGAAGGACAGATGTAAGGGCTTACTTCTGTTTTGCCCACCTGACTGAATTTGCAGGGATGGGGCAGATTTCCAGGTGGCATTTACCAAAAGCATTTAAAGGCGTAAGTGCTGGCTGTAGCAGCCTGGGACAAGGGATCGCAGTCAGGACAAGCAACAGATAGACCAAAAATCCTGGGAGGAAAGAGGCTGAGAAAAAGAGATATGTGGAAGAATGACAGCTTTTAAAAACTGTAATGTAAATTAGAGAACTGAGAAAGCCTTGTACATGCCCAAGACTAGACATGCTCAGAAAAGGCCTGAAAGACTCTATACTTCCACTTGTTGCTGACTTTCAGGTTCGCCACAAGCAAGGAAGTAAAGGCAAAGGCAGCATTATAAATGATCTGGGTAAGCATTGAGGGAGTTTCCCAAAACAGAGTCAATCCTCAAAGAGTGGGAAAGTTTTAAAAATTCTTTCTCCTTTCTTAAAAAAAAATTTTGGGGGCTGGGCGCGGTGGCTCACACCTGTAATCTCAGCACGCTGGGACAGGTTCAGCTTCTTCAGGAACAAGCAAGTTTGGTGGGGATGAGATACTAAAATAGGACCTCACCTATAAAACCAATGAAGCAAAGTGAAGAAAACATGAACACTGCAGTAGTTTCCAAAGGAAAAATAGCATTTT